>JWZT01001883.1:50704-60794 GCA_000827895.1 Thelohanellus kitauei | reverse complement strand
CCTTTTCGCTTTATTACTATTTTCAATTTTTTTTTATTATTGATGGTGTTTTGATGTATAAAAAATGTATATTCAAATATGAAAATACTACTTTACCACAAAATTTCCTTTAGTTCTGATACCTAAACTGTTATATCATTCGACTAAATTGAGTCGTGGGATATTTTAATTTTCAAAGATGGTAGAAAATAGGCAATTTTTATTGTGCAAATTTTTTTAGAAATAGATAATAAAGTAATTTAAACTACAACAGTTTTATATAATCCCATATTAAAGATGTGCTTAATTTTAATCTTTTTTAAAAATTCTTTTAAATAAATTCAAAAAATATTGAGCCTCGCGGGCCACTTTTAGCCCGCCGGCAATGGTTTGGGAAACTGAATTCTAGATTCATTCTATATATCTTTAATAAAAATTTATGATACCTAAAAATACTGATATTTTCAAAACATTAATAGTGGCTTAAATAGTAAAATTTGAATAATAATAAATTAAAAAAAATATGGTCTAAGGTGTGACCGTAACTAAGTTACATCCCTGGTTGACACCCCTATGGTTTTTAATATTTTTTGTATGTTATTTAATATATGGATTGTCATTTATATACAATATAATCTATTTCCTTTCTAAACAAATACGATTGTCTATGAACACAAAATTGTTTTGTCTACACATAATTCATATTTGTTTGTACATAAACATTCTATCTGTTATATTTTGAAAAAGCAACCTCAGTGTAATATTTGTGTCTGACCAAGGGATATATACAGACAAGTTCTTTGATTATTAATATTTGTCTAACTGTATAATACATATGAAGGATATGAATTTTACCATATAATCACTATATAGTCCGTTTTTTTAAACTGTTTTAAAACCTTCCGATATGTTTTGATTCATACCTTCTTGTGAGAATTCCAAAATTTTTTGTCCAAAGATATATTTTTCGGTACGATTGCACCAATAACTTGAACAATCATAAATACTAAGCATCGTTCTGGAATCACAAATATTCGATTTCTACCCTAGTGTGATGAGAACTGCCACAGATATAACCAAATATTTGAAAAACTGAAGAACCACATTTAATTTGTTGGTTATTGAGAATAGTTTTGATTCTACGTAACTAGAATTTTTAATGTTTATATGATATTTTATATCATCAAATGACTGCTATTACTAAATAAGTGATAGTATATTTCATATTGTGTTATTATGCATTAAAATAAAATTAATCTGTTTATAGAATTTAATAAGGCTGTTGCTCGCCGAATTTTCTGAAACGGATTGTTACTGGCGGCTTGCAAAGCCTGGGAATCACTAGTCTATTGTAACAAAACTATCCTTAAAAGCAGCATCAGAGGTTAAATTTTCCGAAGCTTGGCCACATATATTAAAATTTTAATCAGCTACCCCATCTTCAAAAATAGCTTTAGCTAAACCAAAAATAGATTTGCAGAAACCCCAGTCCAATTTTCAGACATTAGGGGAGATGATTTCGAAACAACACTTAAAAATATACGGGGTTAACAAAATAAGATGGGTAAATGTAGTCAAAACCATTAAGTTATATCAAAATAACTCGACAATAATGATTTCAGTTCATTTTATCAAGTAGTAAAGGCTTCATATATCTTTTGAAAATGCATATGTACATTTTGGTGTGCATAAATTTCAAATAAACTATGGAATTTTAAAAATTGTCAAAAATCTCATCTATCTTCACTGAATCTGTGATTCAATATTGAAACAACAGCAGCTATCAAAATTGTTCATTGATTGATTCATGTTGGTCTATGTTTTTGATTTTTTTGACAGTGGAAGATCTGTCTTAACTTTTTCCAGTTTTGATGGATTGTCATATTGTGTTAAATGCCGTCTTTCAAAGAATTTCGCATTTAATTCTGCATATACTTTTGAATTGATATACCTCTCATTGTTTGAATATATTTATGGGAGTTATATTCTATTTGAGGCTCTTATTTTTTAACAAAGCTGTTGTGAAGTTTTTTTTTATAACAGCATTTTAACTCTCCCCGCAAATTATGTTGAGGTTTTTGATGGTTTGTATTTAGGATTCTCGACTACTACCTATTTTTAATGCTAAGGTCAGTGTTTAGTGGAGATTTCATCTTTTATTCAGCGCATGCCAAACGATCTTAAACGAAACTTACGAAATATTGCAAGGTTTATTAAAGTCAAAAATTAAAGAAAAATAATTTTCGATTGAAAAATAGAGAGGGCTTACTGTATTTCGTTCTTTTTACATAAAACCAAACTAAAAACACATCTAGGGTCTTTAGAAAATCAAATTAGTCCTGTTATTCACTGCCGAGAAGCTGGTTTACTCCTAATCGAATGGCGATTCAGCGCTATCGATCCCGTCATCATCTACCTTGGAAAAATAATTCCAGATGCTCTCGAGGTTTTGACCAAGCTTTGGTTGGCCTGTAATCATGTCGTTGACGGAAACACTGTAGTTCCTATTTTGTCCACAGGGCTCTTGAAGACCGCTGGACATTCATGCGAAGTCCATATGCCTCCCTCTTTTCACTTGTGGTCCTCCCGGGCATACGTTCCTGTAGGGAATCGCCTGACTAGTTGATAACCCAGTTATATAGCTTTGACGGCCACAACGGCCGCCAGGCGGTTAAACTCTCATTGCCTAGCCATCTCTGGAACAATCACTTGGAGATTATTAGGCCATAGAAAATTGTCTGCCAATTATTTGACTACTTCCTCACCTTTGGCGGCTTCGACTGTACTGAACCTGCTAGCGTTTCATCGTCTTGTGTAACCTGATGAGGACATCGTAAAATACTAGCCGCAGGTTGCTACAAGGGAAACTAAGTGGTGTATGACGTATGGCAAGTGAAGGATAGCTGGGGCAATCCAATATCGAGTTCACGAGATATCCAAATAATGCGGAGAAATATGACTTTTTTAGGTTAGCCTGTTCGAAAACATCAAGCCCGAGCCTATGTAGTCCATTTATTCATGCTGGTCGAGTCGTCGATATCGCGAAACGACCGAATCGCTCAACAGCGATCACGCTTAATTCTGCTGCCTGAGGGATACTTAAATGAGTCAAGAGCATCCCATCTGGTTATGGTTAATCGTCCCTATGGTTACGTTTGAGGCTGCAGGCATAAGTCTACATCCTTATCCATTTACAAGTGCTAGTCGCTTAAGTATTTTCCATAATTTGTGGGCCATTCATGACAATATTATTATATCAATCGATATTTCATTATAACCCTTACTGGAATAAGATTTATACAATTAAAAATAACGCCTGCATTTATATTCATATATTTTTGATCAAAAATTCAAAAATGAACAAAATGTTCCTAGAATAAACGCAAAATATGTGAAAAAATATCCATAATTGAACAACTTAATATACATACCTATAACTAATTATCGTTTTAAACATTTTCAGAAGTAAATTTTGGGTAAATAAAATTCGTTAAAATTCGGATACAAACTACAAGTTATTGAAAATGGTGTGTGCTTCGCAAATGTTCCAAATTTATTGAATTTAAAAAATCACTGTATTTAGTACATGTTCGATAACACAGTGAACAAACTTTTTAATCAGTCAAAATTTGGACCATAATATCCTATTCGTTGACAAATGACCCTATGAATCCCAAAATAATATTAAAGCTATAAATTATACAAAAAATGTCAAATATTTATGAGTTTTTTCGCAATTAAAGAAAAGTGTATATAAACCGATCGAATTCATTATAGATGGAAATAGGATGGATGCGAACATTTTGGATGAAGTTTATTGAATGGATTTTCAAAATTTATTGGGGAATCCTGGGTATATAAGTATGTTAGAGTGCCCAGCTCTTCACATTAAAAATTGTCATTGCATTGAAGAATTCGTGAAGAGATGTAAGTGGTACGATTGGGATCTAGGAAATTATCAAAAAGCCCTGCGATTTATAACAGGTCTGAAACAAGTTTCTTCACTGTTATTGAATATACAAATTGTAAGATGTTATCCTCAACACATAGATTACGATGACCCTATGATTGAATTGAAAGAAAGAGAAGAGATCGAATTTAATGAATACATTGATTATATAATCTCAACTCAACAAAAACTTATCGATCACGAGATCTGTGAAGACGCATGTCAAAAATTATTATAATTATACCTAACCTATCTAGAGTGGTTAAAAAACATTGAGAATATACATGCTCAAATATGTGGTTCAAAATCTGATATGATGTTAATTAGAGATCTAGAACCATTGGAAATTAGAATGTCATAAAATTTGGACAAAGAAATATTGATGGACAAACTTGATAATGATAGCAAGATAAACACAGACCAGTCATCCGAAGACACAATCACTGAAAGAGAGGAAACATATTCAGAAACTACAGTGTTAGAAACTTCAAGTTGTTCGAGATCAAACGGAATGGAATTTAATGATACGGACATTAAGGTGAGGAGTAAAGCACAAGATATGACCAACCCTGATTTAGCGTCAGAATCCAAGTTTGATGAACAAAATCTACGCGACAAATCTGGCAAAATGATTGCGGAAACCCAAGAACTATATATCTTTCATTCTTTAAACCATCAAACCAGTATGCCAAGGGAGGCATAATCAAATATACACAGGCTGACTGTAGTGATTACCAGAACCAGTTGGTCAATCCAAATTCTCAGTTTTTGCAAAATTCATATGTAAATTATCAAAACAAAATGGTTCCTACACCTCCAGAGCAACAAATATATCAAGTCAAAATGATCTTCGACATTGAATTTCCAAGCCGATATTATATTTTATAATACTCCAATCCAACAAACATATATGGTGGACTCGAATAGAGCTTATCAAGAATATACGAATTCAACCGATCATTATGCACAAAGAGGTTTTCCGAAATTTGTCGTTGCTGCCAATAAACATGATGAAAATTGTCCTTAATATCACAACGAAAATATTATAAATAATATTGCATGGAACACCCAGGGTAACAATATTAGATTATCACCATTTATCAAAGCTAATGTAATGGACTACAACATTACACGCGATTGTTCTTCTCAAGCTATGATGCCGCAACACATGGATACGGATCTAATGAGCGTCAATACCTTCTCCGAACCAACGTACTGGAACAGACTACAGACAATCCAGCCTACCCTCTGTTATTAAGGAAACAGCCCCAAGTGAGAAATGATACCATATATTATATTGAGTTTTTTGATTAAATAGATCACTAACATAGCTATCTGATATTTTTGAACGCAATTTTCTGATTCAATATTTCATGATATGGAATCGAAGATAATTCGATATAATTCTTAGGGAATTCGAAGAAAGTGCCAGAACGTTCTCCGCAAGAGCCCCCGTCAGAATTTAAACATTTAAAATGCAACCTTGATCACATAGAACAGTATAGTTTATAGTATCAGTATCGAATACTTAATTTAGTGTCTGCAGTGAAATCAGATTCAAGTTGAATGAGGAAGAACCTGTGGATACCAAGATGACAGTTTTTTAATTCTTAAGTCATCTTGATGAATTGGTCAACAGTCAGACGTTTGCCCAGATACCTTAGGGATGCAAGTCATTATTAGGCTCGAGATCACTCGGATGAGTGTTTTGAAGTTTCCGTCCTCTGCTTTGGAGGACAAGATGAAGTAACCACGATGGAAGAAAACCTGCACGTTCATCCTTAGGAAGACCTTATATCTAGAACCGGTCACGAACCGAGATGAGTTAAAGGACGCCTTCAAATACAAAAAAGCTATCAGAAGAGCTCTACTGTCATTTCATGAAGACCTAGAAGATCAAAACATTCAACGACGACACCAATTACACCCGAACCCCCACTGAATTTCTTAAGAAGAGCATTTCAAGTTTTTTAAGAGGCTTAGGTATGTCAGGAGATAGAATCAAAGATAATTCACGATGATTCAGAGAGCACTCGAAGAATAGCTAGAAAATTCTAAAACGTGCTCATCCGCAGCCGTGACAGTATTTCAACCTTTTGAATTAATCCCTGAGTGGCATAGCATATATTAGTATATAGAATCAGTGTCCAATACATAGAAAACCCAAAAAACTTGATCAAAAACATCCACCTTCCAAAATTGACTGGACACTTATTGTTGACTATCCGAAAATGCCTACGTGAGCAAAAACATGCTGAAGTTTATTCATAAAAAGAGGCGGTTGTTTAATAAATGAATCGCTATATAAGCGTTATCCAGCGAATATCCAATGTTAATTGGTTTGACTATGTATATTTTCGGTTTATGTCGTTTATAACTAATTGATTTTTATGTTCAGATAATCGCCCTCGAATGTGGAATTTATTTTAAATGAATATCAGAACACTATTTTAATTCTTTGAACTGAAATCACATAATCGATATCCTTAACTAAGACAAGGACCCACCCGTTATTTAGCTCTAGATTTTTAGACATGTAAAATTCAATAAATATTAAAATTTAGCGAGAATATTAAAGTTTGAAAAAGAAATGGTCACTCATCAGTCAAATTCTTGCATGATAAAAATGAGCACATAAAATGAAAATAATATTACCCAAATTTCTTGTGATAAAAATCAAAAAACCTGTTTATTAAGTTGATAGAATGAAATTAATTCTGGTGAATCCTTGACGCTTAAATCATGTATAATATGATATAAATCGGATAATTTAAAAATGATATTTCTCATCATTCGTAATATATAAGTAAAATTAAATCCGAAAATAATACAAAAATCAATCAAAATAGAATTGGTAATTAAAAACAAGATGCAAATGTTAATACAGTGAGGTATTTCTGAAATATAAGTTGATTAATTGCAAGAGTATTTTGTAGATAGAATTTGAGATCTTCTTGAAGTAATTTTTGTTCGTTTAATATATTTTATATTCATTTTTGTAGATAAACTGACTACACAAACGTGGAGTGAGTCATAAATATTTCTACATGCTAAGAGTCGTTCAGAATCGTGGTAAGTTCCGTCGTAAATCTATAAAAACCATCGATCAAATATAAATTCTGCAGAGAGTATTTAGCACCTTCCCATATTTTAAACCATTTAATTATGACATGAGTTCCAAAATTTATACTAGTGGTCACATATCCTTTAAAAAATGAATCATCAATTTAAGCATAATGTATAAATTAAAACCGTCGAAACGCTGCCATAAATCTGTTAAATATTATCTATTTTTTTTTAAATAAATTTAATTATCTTTATATAAAAGAAGCGAAGGTAATAATTTCACGTAGTTTAATAAAATTTGCAACAAATATAGGTTTACAACATCATTTAGATTTTATAGAGCTACCATTTACTATCGAGAATAACTAATTTATTATCGAGGATCCCTAGCATTCAGCACTGCGTACGAGAGCATTAAACATTGCGCAACTAAACCATAAAATATTGATAGTTAAAAATGAGTATACGAATTATATTTAAATTTATACTGTTATTAGATGGGCAAATGAGTAAAAAAGGTCACCATATCCATAATGCAAAATTTTAGAATGTATAGAATATATGAATAATTTCTTATTCCATTGTTTACACTTACCAATAAATGTTCTGATACAGGGTTGGCTATTCTAATGATTGGAGGGTATTATTAAAAATCTTTAATCAAAAAGTTTCAATTCATTTCTGATATTTCTTAAAAAACAGATGCTACAATGTGTGTAAGGAAAAATTTCGTTCGAACATCTGTTTTGAAGGTCAAGAAAGTTGCTTGTTTGAAACCCATCTGTATAATCTTTTTATAGTTTTTGAGTTTTTGAATTATTGAGATAGGGACCTTTATTTAATCATTCGCCCTTTAATAACCAGTATAAGTTAAAGAATATCTGATAGGCTGATTTTTAGCTGTCAATCACGTATGTTGTATTCAGGTGCGCAAAGTTGAATGTTCAGGGGAGCAATATTGAATGCTAGGGATGCTCAAGAGTAAATGAAACATTTGTAACATTTTCATGAGCAATATTTCGTAGTTTTTATTTAGTTTCACTTGTTTGACAAACAACCTAAAACAAAAATTTAAAAATGTATTTGATGAGAAAACACCGAGTTGTGTTATGGGAAAACTGTGCGCACAATCAAAGGTAATTAATTCGTGACATTTTTGTTTAGAAGAAGACAATAATGAATCTAGAACAATATTTAACGTGGTGGCAGTGATAGAAAATAATTTATACGATGATAGAGGGATATTTATGACAACATCCCTAACCTTATATCTGAAAAACATTTATCGATAACATTGAATTACCAAAGCATGAATATTATTAAATGAAATATTAAAAATGAGTAAAATTAAAAAATTTTTTAGATCATTTAATATGCACTACAAGTTGAATTTAAAAAATAGGTATTATTTGCATTTCACCTTGTTAAACGTGTCAACTTTGGCTTTCAAACCTTACTTTGTATTTAATATAAATTCCAGATCAATTCTTGTATGAAAGGGTTTTACTCAAAAAATTGAGATTAACTGTAAAAATCAAAAGTATATTTTAAAACTATGAACTCTCATGGATTAGGATAAATAGTTATTGAAAGAAAATTTTTTTGAATTGCGGGACAAACTCATTACTCTTTCTTATAAGGAAATTGTGCTTAATATCATCTTCGACCCTTTTATTGACTAAAAATAAGTTAAAATAATTTACAAACATAATTATCAACATATTTAGGATTACTTTTCAATATGAAATCCGATCATATAGTTTGGGATAATCTGATAATTTCTTTAATGATACAAAACATTTCAATGTCCAAAATTTTAAACACAAATTTATCAAAAAAATTATACAATATTTATTTGCTTTTGGTGTCATATTTCCACGTCAAGAATATAAAATATCATTTATAAAGATATTTATTAAAACAAGAACAGCTGTACCAAGATAGCTGTTTTTTTAGGTTATTCAGATTCCATGCGCAAATGTAATTTATTTTACATCATCTAAATTGTTTTGGATTATTGCTGAATTAATTTTCGGGATTAGGAAATTTACTTTTTTGCCATTTGTATTTAAAAGATCAACTTTTTTCTGTACATGGTGTGAATTGAGCTCTAGAAAGTCTCCAAAGCAATTAATCTTATTTGACCAAAAAATATTTCAATTTTAAAACAATTCATCTTCATTTGGAAAACATATTACTTCCAAGTGAGTATATTTCCTATATGCCCAGTAGTAATCTCACAAAAATAAATTAAAATAAAATCTTAAATAATGAGAGTATTCGAATGAAAAATTTAACTTTTATTACAAGAGAATTACACAATATGGAAAATTTTAAATTTTAATGTAAAATTAACCAACAAATTGTAATTGCGCATTGACTTTGAATAAATAAGTAACAAAAAAATGTTTTGTTCACATACTCCCTGGGAAGAATATAACAATACATATGTCTATTATTTGGATTTGATGAAGTTGGATTATGTTTAACGAGTTTAAATGATCAAATTTATTAGGTCATATTTGACACATCAACCATGGAAATAGAAATTTGATTGGGAAAGATACAATTGATAATAGGTTAAAATAAACACTGAATGAAATTGTTAGAATATATGATTTTCTTTTGTAAATCATAAATACAACTTGTTCGAATTTATGCGAATTTTAAAATAAAAAATGATAGAGTTTGATAAACGCAGCTGATATTTTTTGTGGCCATAAATGGATCCTGATTACGATAAATTAAGAAATATCCGAAGGAGAACCAATAAATTATTTCCAGAATTCTGGATTTCGTCAACTATATGTCTTCATAATCATGCGCAAGTGAATTTATATACGAAATAATTGTAGTTTATAGTTCTTCGAATCTATAGATTAGAAAATGTACGTTATTCGAGCTAAGTACCACCAAAATTTAATCTCTTCGTATCATTAGGAATTATTCCGAATGCGATTTCAAGGTTAGGCAAATTTGTATTTGATTATGTCACATTCTGAATCAAAAAAATATATTTTTGAATTATCATGATCTAATAAATGACCACATGATCACAAAGTAGGAAAGCTGGAGATTTTAGATCGATTTTTGAAT
>JWZT01001870.1:128727-142562 GCA_000827895.1 Thelohanellus kitauei | reverse complement strand
TGGATCTATATAGTTAAACATTATATAAAATAAAATTTATTCATGGCTCAATCTGTGGATTAATGTAGGATTAGGGTATTTAATTATTAATCCCGCCAGCGAAGCTCTTCGTTGTATCCTATCTGACCCAAATCGTAGAGAAGTTGCCCGCCGCTGTTTTAGAGTCTAAAAACATATTGGTTAAACTCGTTGAAAATACTTCATTTAATATTGTATGATTAAAACAAGACAAATAATTGCGCAGAATTAGAATAGAAATTAACATACTATGATGATAATAGTCTACTTTTTTATTTAATCTCATGAATTTCAAATTCATTCAAATCATCTCATGTTCGACGATAGAGTATATGATATGTGAATTTAATGGAACAATATTAAACAGTGTAACAAGAAAATACTTAAAATTTATATCGTCCAGACATTTACAATGCCAAAGGAACTATTAAAAATTATTATCTCACTTCAGATCGAAACAATGTGATAACAACAATATATCATTACTGTCAGGATCATCGCCTTCAGCGATGGAGCAAGAAATAAAGGCGAACGATCTGTTTCGCGCCTCGCCATCTTGAGCCGCCTGCTCTCGTTTGGGGGTTGCCCCATGATACTAATCCAGATTTGTCTTTAGATTATTGTTGTTATTGTTTGTACTCTAACCTCTTTGAAGTACTCTAACAATTACGCCTTCAAATATAAAATTTGTGAGTATCCCAAGAATTTTGTATTTAATATTTTAAATGATATCTTGAAACGTTCCAAAAAAAGGAACAATTAATTTTTAATTTTAATCCTATAAAGTAAATAAATCTATGCTTTGTAAATGTCAATTCCAAACAGTTCACAATTCATGAAATTATCAGTGATAAAATAACTCCATGATAGAAACGTTTAAAAGCACAGTCAATTGTGTGTGATGAAAGAATAATTTGAGTTATTTTTAAACATTGCGAATCAATAAAATGGTTTATTTTTTGGTAAGTTTGTGGATAAAAGATGTTCAATCATATTCTATTGCATGACACCATAACAATATCATTTATGGTTATATTTACAACCTCCTTCATAAAATGTCCTTTTGATGACAAATATTATATGTAAGATAAATACACTATAAACGACTCCGGTTTATGTTTATAATAACTGATTTTTTGACTTCGCTTGATATGAATTGGCACGGATACCGATAAAATAGTATAAATATTTTAGATATTTATCATAGAGTTGCCTAGGAATAACAAACTTAATTCTTCTGATATCTGTTTCTGATCATTTAACATTCTGATTTATTAAATTGGCAATGAACTTTTCCGGTGATCATTTATATATTGCACTCATGTTCGGATTCTATTTTGAAAACATCTTTTCTTTAATGACCATTTGCATGGTCATCATAAATATAAGGAGCGTAAGGTCGAGAGTATATCATTTAATGACGATTTTCCCTGATTTATGTGGTCAAATGCTAATGTATTCAAATGATAGTCTGTTAATACCTCATGATATAGCGCATTGTATTCGACAAATAAAGAAAGAAATATTTTGTTTACATCATCACGATAACCATAACAGAGTCCGAATACGACAATTATATATTTTAAAACCTCTTTACATGCCCTTGAGAAGTATTTAAAGGTTATTTGCAGACCGCATGGAATCCCTATTTTGGCCGTATATTATACGCACAATTTTTAAGTCATTTATCTATTAATCATGTATTAATAATTATCATAAAGTAAATCTTTGTCTAAAATCATGTTAGTTAAGTCAATATAGCTATATTTTCAAATTGAATAATTCCTATAAATCAGATGGATAATATATTTAAGGTGATATTTCAATAGCTGTTTAAATTTTTTTAAAATTTTACAAACCTTATGATCGATTCTTATTATTTTAAACGTATAATCACATGGATAGAGTTTTGTATTCCTTGCATTCAAATTATTTTCTTTTTGTAAGTGTAAATTAACAAGTGGGTAAAAATAAATTTTTAAATGGATGCGTCTTGCCAATTTCTTCGTCTAAAGACGCATTCTTTAACGAGTCCATTTTAAGCAAAAATTAATCGTAGATCCGATATAGATACAACGTTGACTGAGAAATCGTTTTGAATAAATGCATTTGTAGTTACTTCTAAAATCATAAAGAAGGTTTTTAGACGGTGATATTATTGAATTTGATTGTTCGTAGCATATCTATGTTTAAATGATGTCGTTTATCAGAAACGTCGTCATGAATATACAACTATTTATATTCAGGGAATTAAATTTGGAAATAATTTTGATTTAATATACAGTACTCTATTCATTCAAATTTTGACAAGCTGAGTGTGGGCTTGAGATATCTGGAATTTCGATATATCATTAAAAAATTTTGATGATAATATTGTTGGTGTTATAACTTAATGCAAAATATTGGCGTTTGAAGCTAAAAAATCCACAATCCGAGATACTTTCAAACATTATCGTGAAACTGATATGACTTTTATTTAAATATATTTTTTGATAAATTCTATAATAAACATTAGTACTTAAATTTATTTTTGTTCTTTTAGAAAGGATTTACAATTTGTTTTATTGATTTAATCACGAAAAATCAAAATCTATTCGTCTTTTGTTTTTATTTCAATAAAAGGCGAGATTTTCACAAATCGGATATATTTTTGTTCAATCTATCATTTCCATTGATACCATATAGAATGTCCCTTATCATAGATGATAATAGTGAAAATCAAAAAGTTATTACAACTTATAGAAGGAATGCCAAATCCAGAAAATTGACAACTCAGATGGAATGTGTCAGCAAATTCATGTCCCATTTCCGGAAACTCGATAACTCACTAGCAGATTATTTATTTATTGAACATTTTCCAAAGGATCTTTACAAAGAATTCAGCGTGATATGTAGAAACCGAACCAATGATGATAGATGTCAAGAAAAGCAGATGCTCCTTGTGGAGGTTTTCACGTTCATTTTTCGGAATTCCAACTTGATAAACGAGCCTAAGGCAAATGCGTTTGTTGAAATTTTTCTAAATTTTATTATGAATGCTTTACCTATGGAACAACTCAATCCAATTACACTTATGAATTCAGTCGAAATTTGCATCGAAAATGTTCAGAACAGAATCCTATTTATCCATCTCAACGGTATGTTTAATTTATTTTATTTTTTCCACATTCGAACGTTCGAAATCGGAGCGATCTTTTTGAACTTGTGTGCCAAAGTGTACCATCTAGGTAAAGAGAATACACCTTTTTTATCCCACTCTCAACTTAAATCTAGCATCAATCAAATATTGACAAAATTCCAAAGTACCAAGAATATAGAATCCGCAGTACTGTTATTCTCTTTTTTCCAGATGCTACATAGCTTAAGATTGATAAATCAAATCCAATTCAATATCACTTTATTTTTTGACGTAGCGTTTTGGATGTTTTTATGCTATAATAACACAAATAATGATCTCACTTTTTTGCGATATTTTTCAAAAATATGGAGTGATATTTTTAATTCCAGCATTCATACATTTCAAATTGACTCGATTGAAATATTGGCGTTCTTATGTACTGTATTTTCATATGATATATCAACAAAACTAATTAATGTTCTTGGTGGAGTCGGAAAATTTAAACTGACCAAAAATACAAAACAAAAGTTATACATAATATATTTAACCTTGATTGTTTTTCCGAATATTGATCACGGTCAACATCCATGGTTAGTCAGGGAATTAAGAAACTTACATACCTCTTTCCAAAATTATTTTGAAAAATATTCAATCGGAAATCATTCGATCGAAATCCAATTCCTCATCTTACAATATTATTTGAAGAGCCTTGTAACACTATGTTTTGAAATTTCATCCCGAGATAACGAGGTAATTTGCGGTGTTTTGGAGAACCTAATTAGTAATCCATCTTTCAGTAATATTTTTTAATCAAATAGAACTGCATTCATCTTACCTCACCAGTCATTTACTTTTTAGATATTCGACGCTTTGGACGTTCAGTAACTCAAATGTGACAACATATTTATCAAAAATTAAAAGGTTCCTAGAGGGCTTAGTCTTGGCGCTGAGTGATCAGACGTATATCAATAAACTTCAAAGTGACAAAAAATTATTCGTGTATGAAGATCTAAAGTATGACTTCCCTTCGGCGATTAGCGATAATTTTATTAAAAAGGTGTTTATCCTGTATCATGCCTATATACTAAATGCTTCTCAATACCGGATACCTGATGTTTCAGTCAATGAAAAATACGCAATGTACAAGCATGTAATGACAAAATGTATTCTTTCGTTTAACGAAACAATTTCTCTGAATCAAACCACGGCGGATCATTTAATTAGTTTATGCAATAATTATCCAAACTGTTCATCCAGTGTTCAAGGCAATCCTAATAACGCAGAAGGTTTTTCAGATTCCACATTCCACTCAAATCAATCTCCAGGAATAAATAGAAATTGTCGACTCCACTTTATAGATCTATTGAGATATTTTCAGCTGATTTATGAAATGAAATTCATTTTTGGTGATTTAAATCACAGAATCGATCCATCGAATTTATCTGATTATTCTGAGTTTACATATTAGTTTTGTGCTTTTATAAATTCCCTTTTTGTGTTATTAATATTTGTAAATACACTTATTATCGATATCACTTGTCCATTTCTCGCTATTCAGCCAAAGCGGTGGTCTTATCATCCCTTGAAATGGTTGTAAATTATTGAAAGACATAGATGCGAAATCATGGATACCTCAATTTATCCATAATATCATATGTACATTTTACCACCACCATCATATTTAATTTTATTATTTAACAGGTACGTCAGGTTTCCACAAAATACTGTTATTTCCCGTAAATAATTTATTATCACAAATCGTTTTCATCAACTGATGTATCAGTTCTGGCGATCTTATATCGAATTTGGTTTTGGTTGAACAATTAGGTTTTAAACTATGAGGATAGTCCCAATAATTCGGGATATTTCTGAACTGACGAGCCACTATTTTGGTAAGGATCCAATTATTGCTTTCCTATATGTCTCTCCGTCGATTAGTCCCGTGTCTGTTGATCTAACGTAAGGGTAATACATGACTACAACTTATTATTCAGTTACCATCTTGTTTATCTACCATCTACTGCTCTTTATAGATCGGCAGAAATTGATGGAAATGAATAAATGGGATGTTACTCCTTTAATTTGCTTGATATTTTATATCAATTTACTAATCCCTAATATATAATCTGATGATGAAAGATCAATTTTGTTTGGTGAGGGCATACTCTATACAAGGACGTAGAGATATGTAAAAATATTTTTTCATCTTCAGTATTAATGTCATTAATTATGATGGATCCAACTATTTATGTTATATAACAAGTGATGTCTCATATCTCACGACATCAAATTTATCTATTTTTAACACCGATGATATCGGTACTGCTCGAAATATTATAGAAATTTACATGACAATCAACATATATCGAAATATAATAGATTTTTTATCAGTTCGAGTTGCTGAGAATCAATAGATCTAGATTTTATTACCAAAATACCACTTCCTTAATTTAAAGAGAAGTAAGAATGTTTTTATTTTTACAATTTTGTAATTTATCTTCAATGTTTTTTTACACACTTCATTCATTTCAATAATTTTACTCGTTAAATTGAAATCTTTAAAAAATTTTTAAAGAATTGGGACAGTTGGAAAACGATTTATAGATTTTGTTGATAAAAAAGTCAAATTTATATTCTGTAGGCGTATATCTTCTAGATCAATTTTCTCATCCTCATATAATCGAACATGCTTTAACAGTTTGGGAATTCGAATACATCAAAACCGACAAAAAATGTAAATAAATGTCCAATATTTTTTTCAATTATTTAATCGTGAATGGCTTTACCAAATAAATGTCAATCGATTGACATTTTAGCGTACTCGCAGACATTAATTTCAGTTAAGCCAATATAAATTAGTAACTCACTTTTGACGCCACCTTAAGAATTCGGTTATTGTTGTCACATGAAATTAATGATGACTGAGGAGTTCAAATGTTTTCATCATGAGATTTTTGTAAAACTGACATATGATTTAATGGCTAAGATAACTTTATGGTACGCACATGATCTAGAGAAATTTATGCGAAATCATGACTCCAATATTCATTGCAGCCATTGTTTTACTCATAACTTATGGCCCGAAACTTTTTATATTTTCGTTATGAAGATAAAATTTTTCCTGTACGGTTGTTTCTAAACTAATTTCAATTTTATACAGGTCAATGAGTTGGAAAAGTTTTTATTTTTAAATATTATATCTACTTTTGTTAAAGAGAAATTAAATTTGTAGCTATATCTAAAATACTTTAATGTAGCAATAAACAGGCAACTTGAGAGGCGAAATAAACAGGAACACATCCCTTGACCGAAGATAATAAAAAATACGAAAAAATTTGATTCACGCTGCGCCATTTTGAGATTTCAAATGTGCAGTTAAAAGAAATAAATTAATTGTATAATAATGATTTGGAATCCAATCACCTGAGATATTTGATTGATTTAATTTGTCAAACAGTAAAAAAGATGCCCACTTTTTCTGAAAAAAGTTATTAAGTTAATGATGTTGTAGAGATTGTGATTGTTTCATTTTAGACGATTCAGTGAGTTTCGTATTTTAAAAATAAATAATGATAGGCACATATTGGTAATACAGATTATATTGACATTAAGCAGAGCAGGATAATATGAAATAGTCATTCGAGTAACTTTGCTCATATACGAGCTCTTTGGTCATATATGGAAAAGGGTTGACGACAAGAATATGATCGATGATTCTCAAATATGATATTAAATCTAAGATATTAATTAAACCATTTTCAAGCCTGACGTTTGTTTAAAGAAACTACAATCTAGAAGCTCATTCCGCCTCCTGAATGATCCTGAAAATTTAGTCAAATTACCTATCCCATATTTACATTGTGCAATCGCAGATTGAAGAATATTTTTTATGCTCGAGATAAGGACTATATATAATGAATTGTTTATTTTGGTCTACAAACCAATGGAGATTAAAGTTTCCAGGTTGAGAAACATACATATACTGAAGGGTCAATTTTGCGCATATTATTTCTTAGCAGATAAATGTTATCATAGCAGAGGGATGAGTATTCTCTGAACCGGTTGTATATGTTCAGATAATATGAACGAAGGAGGAAACTTAAAAACAGTGTGCATCAAAATGAAGGTTTGTCTATCAGAGTTTTTTAATGTGAAAATTATCCTGAATCAACCGTTCAAAACATTCAAAATATCTGGATAGCAGAAAGATTAATAGTTGATAAAGACAGGATCTAGGCGCACGAGAACTAGTGGCAATGTTAAATGATTTTTTTGGATAAAATGTTGACAAAACTTTTTCTTAAAAGTTATACATATCTTACACTATGTCTCTGAAGGTTTGAATATGGTTTTGGGCTATCAAAAATCATGAATTCGCTTTACAAAATCAACGAATGATTGTAAATTTTCATGTAATTAAAGTATACAAGAACTGAAGAAAATGAAATTTTAACAACTAAAGATGGGGTTTTATACCCATCCAAGATAATTAACGTAACTAAAAGTATATTTTTATAATTAAAATGATCGAGTATGTAATGCGTAAGGAGTAATATACTTATTAAACGTATCGATGATTTAATTAAACATGCGAGAAATCTCATATTCGACATGAAAGATGCATATAAACTCTCAGTTTTTTCTTTTTTAATATATCGTCAAGTGAGTTTTTTTACCTATATACAGCAGAAAACGCCAACCGCAATTAGATTTAGTTTTTCGTGAATTGTTTCTTGCCACCAAACATGTTATCAATAATTGTTTCTGAGAAAAAATAATCAAATCGAAATTCACATCAATTTATAGAAAAATAAAATGAAAAGTGCCTAAAACAACTCGAAATACACGTTCTAACTTAAGGTTCATTCTGCCACTTTTCAACTAATCACTCATTTTTCCCCTGGTATGAGAATCATTTATGTCAAACCGGTTTGTCTTGAACAAGAGTACATTATTATCAAACAGGTCAATAAATATTTAATAATTTTTTCTACTTATATTACTCAACAAAATATTCACTCATTGAGAGTTTTTTGACGATTTTTACAAAAATTATTAAGAATAAAACGAAATTACCACCAATCTTAACGGTAATCCTTGTGCGAAATGTTTTTGATGAGAATGAACGCCCTACACATTTTAGACAAAACTTATATCTGCCATTTTAAATGACATTATTAAAACATTAAGCGTTATTTAGACTAGATCAATTTATTCACACTTAAACTATCGCCTGTATAACGGCTGCGTTGATCATCCCATAGCTTGTTTACCCAAATTACTCAGTGAAAACTTTAGCTGTGTTTAAAGAATATTTAATAGATTCAGCCATAACGTAATGGATCAAACGTTAGCTCCAGTAAGATTCAGTCTAGTTCTTGCGTGGTATATCATAATGAATGAAGACAAATGCGATAAAACAAGATGCGTCAAAACGTTATGTACCTATTTTAGATTAGAAATAAATTGAAATAAAAATGCGAACGATGTAGACTGTTAAAAGATTAGGAGGTGTGACTTAGATTCTTTTCATACAGTGTAGTAATCCTGGTCTGATTCAAATGGCATCCTTGACTTATTTTAGATGGTTTTTAATCAATTTAAAGCATTATTCTAAATATATTTTGATTATATTACATGGGTTTATTCCAGTTGAACCCAAATATAATATTATAAACGTTCTTATAACGGTTTACAAGATTTTATTTACAAGATTATTGGTGGAAAATACCTGTCGTCAAATTTAGGGTATGGATGTATCTCAGATTGGATAAAATAAATCATTGGCGAAAACATTTCAGAAATTTTAGTTTTTAATTGTACGAAAACATGGTTAATAATTATCAGCACATTCAAGGATGCCATTGACACGTGTAATTCATACACATACCTAAACCATCATACGATAATCCAAAAACCAATAGGGTACAGCATTCTGTGAATTACCAATCTGCGAGTGAATACATTTTTTGGGCATCTAGTTGGCAATTATTGTTACCTGTTAGAAATAACTTGTAATTTACTGTTATAAATTTTCAAGAAGTGATAAATGATCTCTCAATATCTAAAAAAATAATTGTTCATACTACGCCTTTATGATCAAGAAATGATGAACACCTTTCTCATTTGATGTAGAATTGATGTTTTATACTCTTCAAGAATGCTGATTTTTTTTAAGAAGTCAAGATTGATATATTAACATTGCTAATCATACAACAATTTTAAGTTTTAATAGAACGAAAATATACATCTGACATTATTATGTGATGGCAATCATTATATATTATTCTCCTGATTGAGCAGTAAGTAATCACGTCATGTTTAAAAAGTTTTTTTCAAATAGAATTCGATTTTTTCATGTTTACAAGCGAGTTAAAAATATAAAAGCATGATAAAATATATTTATTGTTTCCAATTGGGATAGAGTGTTCGACCAAAATGACATGTATTAAGCTATTATTAATATGTGGAATTTTTTAATATTGTTAATCCTTTTTCGGCCTGATCATTACGATTCGAAAGTGAAAATTATTCAAGGATCACAAACATATTAAAAAAATATATCCAGGCATCCAATTATAAATGATGTATGAACGAAAAAAATTAGCGTTTCTTCGTGGGACTGTTAAATCGTTCATTATAATTTTAAATGTTTTAAAACAGATATTAAAAATGAACAAGATATCATTCTCATTGTGAGAGTAGAATAAACCTGAAAACAACTCCCTGAATTTGTGTTAACATACTTTGGTAAAGTAATAGGTTAATTTGTATCTATTTGTATTATTACAAATATTGAGGCTTAAATAAAAATAAAATTTAAATATCATAAAATGCTACTTCATTAATTTATTTAATAATATATTTACACAAACAGCGTTAATCACCATTTTTTCAAAATATTCCGTGTTATTTGCAATGGTATAGAAGCTAGAATTTTCATTATACGAAGTAATCGAACTTGTAGATGAGCTCGAAGCATTATTTCAGATACACATCGGATTTTCGGGGTTTTTCTTTTGTTAATTCAGTAATCATATTTTATATATTCAGTAGGACACGAAATAGATCGATCATTGTACTTTTGATTGTAATCAAATAGAGATTGGAGTTACGAGATATTAAAGCAGTTTGATTCTCAAACATAAAATACAATCTTTCAAAATATATATAGTCATGGTAAACAGACGAGTTTACGTTATTCTGCATCTTTATGTTCCACCAGAAACGAATTAACGATGATCTACCATTGAATTTAGGCAGAGATAATATAATTAATGACAAATATTTCCTTTACAAATTTCTATCGAGTCTGACCAACCCGTAATGCATACCGTTTAAAAACTTTGGTAAATAGTTAAATCAGTGAATGAATCTCTCACATTCCTAATGAAAAATGAAAGTAGCTGATAAAGAAGATTTGATATAAGGTATAACACAGTTATTAATTTTTATTTAATGGTCTGAATGATTGAAACTGTATCTCGTGCTACTTTTGACGATTTTAATAAGGTTTAATATGTACTAGAATGTAAAATTGGGTATTATCTCAACCAGTCAAATTGGTATATGGAAATATGCATATAATGTGGAGATCATAATAGTACTAAGCCCCTTGCATTGTTTCCTTCCCATTAGAGTATTTCTATGAGAAAACCTTGAATACGCATAATCGAAATTAAATTGTCGTAAAATCTGAACAAATAAAATTTTTGTATGAATTTAGAAGAGATCACATAAATATTGATATTTATGCGTGTAATTTGAAATATTCGCAACGGATTTACTTTTTATATAGGTGGTATTTTGGAGAAAGCGAATGTACTTTCACGAGCATAAAAATACCAATATAATTATCATAAGGAGTGCCGCTGAAGGAATATTTCTGAATATCTATGATTGATTTTAACGAGATTATTTGAGAGATAAATGACCAACAACTATGTAGAAACATGATAATAAAAAAACAATTTGCAATTACCGTATTTTCAGGTGTACAGAGTACACCCTTATCGGCTGCAGAATGAAACATCTGAGGAAACACCCCTAGCTTATAGTCATGAAAGAACGCAAAACGGTAAAATTTCATACACTAGCCTCAGGGTTCAAATTTTCTCAAAATCTAGAAAAAGGCTGCCGCTTATACACTAGAAAGTACGTCATTCAAGAATTTTTAACAGTATTTATGTTTGTTGTAATATTTTGTTTGCTACAAAACTAATTTTTTGAAACATTAGTCGTTATATCAGGATTAAACTCTATTTCCCCAAAAATGTCGCGTCGAATGGAAGCTCATGTGAAGCTATCCTTCCAAATATTATGCCAAACCCTTCGTATGGAAAACGATCTTCCCTACAATATGTTGCATGAAAATTATCTGATACGAAACCTTATGTATAGGTCTGTTCATTCCCGTTTCGATTGTCCATGGAATATTAATTCACATGTCTTGATATCGGATATTTAGTTTATCTGTTCTCAAGAAGAGTTTTTGGCCTAATTAGTACGCTAGATTACGATCGACTAGCATCAAAACGGCCATTCTAGAAAAGTTGTATGACACATCGATCGTCAAATGAGTTATTTGTTAAATATGTCAGATGGAAGAGTCTGCTGAGGATCACGATTGATGCCATATCGGAACTCGCGATGAAGCTAGTACTTTTGGTAGATAAAGGAACAAATGACTTTTTGTCATATGTCAAGTTCAAGCATCTGCTTAAACGGTATTCTGGCTTGATTAAATCATAGTTGTTCATTGATTCGACTGCATCAACAAAAGTTTAAACGAATGCCGTCCATAAACAAGACTACGGCCAATATTTAGGTTGTATACTCACGAAAATGTTTTAGATATTTAAACATCTTGCTAAAATAGTATAAAGAGCTAATGCACATCCTGAATAATTAAAGGTCGAGATCCATGATAAATCTTTCAAAGACTTAAAAACTGGGCGTTCGGGATATGTATTAGTTGTTACGATAGAGTAATTAATAAAGAGATTGATGGATGCGAATATCTCATTTCATGTACTTATGAGACACTTAATGTTCAAACACACGTAAATTGGCTGATGCAATTCATTTCTAAATTGTGGCAGTGGAATATGCCTATTGGCTTTTTTAGAGGTTGTTGAAATGTCAGTTAACACAGTGAATAATCCTCTTTTTTAAAGAAGTCATGTAGGTCAAAATTAATTTCTGGGGCAAAGCACTTCGATCTCCACAAAACCTTTACCATACTTCTGATGGCTAGGAGTTTAGTTAGTAGTATGAATCACTGTCTTGATTGTGCCCAGGTGCAATTTAAAATTCTTTCAAAGGCTTCATCGATCGATTTATGGGCTTTCAACATCACTTCATACTAGTCTCTACTGGATAAAGGCAAACGAGTTCATAAAAGATATTGTAAGAATCTAGCAGTCACTGAGCTTCAAAGGATGATACAAATCAGGCAGGATGTTAAAATTTGATGAACGAAAACGAACCCCGACCAGCCACAGATGAGTTGGTTGAACCAATGCGACACTAACGAGCGGAAAATTATTCATATATTAGTATATGAGTGGAGATCCTGATGCATTCCGATCAATGAAGTGAGCAATCCCAAAGCATCTTTCGTTTAATAATTATTCATATTTCAGTGATTAAAAACTAGTCTTGACCTATTTTGGATAAACCTAGCAGTCTTAATAGACACATAGTCATTTTTCTGATTTATTAGAAAATTGTTGATCTCTTAAACTCCTGGTAATCGACAATTAAATATTCTCAAACTGAAACCTTTATTGACATCGGTGCCTCTGATATCAATCTGTTTTCTAGATGAATGTTGGTTTACTCAACGGTTTCAATAGAGGCTGCGAAACTCTGTTAATAAGAAGTAATACAGCTAGAATCGAAACAGGAACAAAACTGTCCATGCAGTTTTCTGAATGGATCATTCACTCAGCAGGCACTTCAGATTTTGGGTTACACACTCGCATGTGGGAACAATATGTGGTAACAGTGAAATATCTTAAATTATTATGTTTAAATATATTATCTCAAATCTTTATAGACGAAACATTGAACCTATTCTCATCAATAGGTTTTATTTTCGTAAATTCATTGTTTGATTGCATGCACTATACAATGGTATTTTGACTCATCATGTCTGGGTTTTTGACTGAACATTCTCATGCTAAGCGATAAAATAGTTTCAATATCAAATTCACTATGACTTTGGCATTCTCGTATTTTTTAAACAACACGAAATCGCCGATGGAGCTCTAACAAGATCCCCCCCAAACCATTACTTTCGAGCGTGCGTTTTGTGTTCAAAATGGTGCCTACTTTTTACGAAATTTTAGCGATTTTGTAAGACGAAGAATAAATATAATCGAGGACATCTTGTTTCTGGAACCTGGGTACTGGGCGGGGTGGGGAAGACAAGAGAGAGAAAGGCATTTCTAATTGAAGTTCCTGATCGAAATGCAGAAACCTTAATTAACAGTATTAGAGGGTATGTTTTACCGGGATCAAAAATAATTACTGATTGTTTCAGAAGTTATAGTCAGCTTAGCTCCTGTAATGAGCATCTTACAGTGAATTATTCACAATCGTTTATCAAACGGGGAAATGGAGCGTGTACAAACACCATCGAGGGGACCTGGAGCGCTCTCAAAATGAAGATATCGCCGCGAAATAGAACAAATTC
>JWZT01001870.1:82988-100801 GCA_000827895.1 Thelohanellus kitauei | reverse complement strand
ACACTCCAACAAATGCAAGGTGCGTTTCCATCATGGAAAATGTTAGATTTCACAAATTTTGAACAATCATGGATTGTTTTCACAAGAAGGGTCACGAAATTTGCTATTTACCGCCCTATTCACACTTATAAACCTCATCCGAGAGCATTTTTCAAGGTGGAAACGTTACGCAAAAAGCAGTACGCCCGAAAATGAGACCGAGCCATTCTAATGCATGAATCAAGGTCTAGTGACGATAACGAGAGAAAATTGCGATAGTTATTACTACCACCATGAAAGTTATTGAGACGGGCTATAAACAACTTAATTATTGAAAATAAAAAAATATTCCTTAGTTCTCTTCATTATTCTATTTAATTTTTTATTAAATTGTTCTTCCACTAGATTTAACTGAGAAAACCCCAAATTGAACTGCAGAAAAACCAAATTGACCTACAGAAAACCCAATTTGACCTAAAAACCCTATATGATATGAATTGCCAGTTTTTACCCTTTTTAATCTCATCAATAAAACTGTCAATGAAATACTCAACGTTGATCTGCCATTTTTCGGATTGTGCCATCAATTTGCCACTCGATAATGTGTTGGTCCAATATTTATCAGCTTGTTTTGCAGGAGAATTTATTAAATATGGAAATCAGACTTTCGGTTTCAGCCGCATCACTATGAACTGGGAAATCGATTGATCAGCACCGTAAATATATTGTAACTCAAAAACGATTAATGCCTGAAAAACCAGGAGTTAAACGCGATTAATTAATAAAAAGAGTCATAAATTTGTTGTATTTGTTTTGATTTTGATGAGTTGATTTTATAAATAAATTATGATGAATAACGGTTATTTTAACGTCGCATAAGTATCCCTCATAAATATGGTTTACTGGCAAGTAACACAAGTAGACTCAGATTAGTCGGTAGAGTATTGTAGTATCTTTCAACCCGACTAATTACCAGCGCATTCACACCAACTAGTCTGTCGGTCTCTTCCTAATGTTGACTCAGTCATCTTCTGTTCGATGCTTCTATATTCTCTGTGCCGATATTGATTACCTTCCACAAGCTTTAATATATTGCCTTCTTTGAGTTGCCACAATGTTTCCATGATTTGATTTCGAGTAGACATAGTAGATTACATAATAGCTTGTATAAAAACACAGTCGAATTTCCTCATACATGTACATGCTGGTAAAATATTCGTAAGCTGTCAAATAGGAGAATGGTTGATTTTTATTGAAAATTGTTATCTAATTATTATTAATATTTATTAATAATCTGTTGCCTCAATGATTAATTTCAAGATCCAACAATAGATATTTTTATCTTAATTACCATAGATACTCTTTTAAGTCTAAAATGCCTTCATTTATGTTCCTGCGACCCCGTTGATCACCTATGATTAATATGCACCTTAGGACTCTTGATCCCTTCAAATTCAGCTAGTCAGCACCTTAACATCCTATAATTAACAGACAATAATCACTAACCATCCTCTAGAATACTTAAAAGTTTCAGTTCTTATTAGATGCAGATTTGTATAAGTAGGATGACCCACTGTTGGTTTGAGCAATAGCAGTGAATATATCCATTACAGACCCGTGTCTGCAACAGGTTTTTATTACGTTCTCATTCTAGAACTTGACCCAACCCTTTTTAAGGCTACACGCAGCCTATCTTGGAAGAGCTTGGTGAATTGTCAAAGGTCTAAAATTACTATAGACACTTTTTGTCAGTTTTCTCAAACGTATATACGGAAATATCATAAGAGAATTCGCACTAAAACCTTTGTCAGAGTACACCTAATTTTTAGATCATATATGATAAAATATCAACTAAATCAATCTATTATGATGTTCATACCAGTATTATTGTTTTTAATTATATGAATAAATCATCATATTTCATGTTTTTACAATCACCTGAAAACACTGAGAACGAATTTTTTACACTCAAACCTCTTTCTAGAGTCCACGAAAATAATGTTATGCAGATATATTGAGATGTGTATACCTGGTATTCTAATCGCTCACTACTCAAGAATTAAATTTGTTTATTGTTACAACAACAATATTAAGTTTCGGATCATCTATATAGCAAAATAATATTGAAAAAATTGATGGAATGACTCTGTTTGATATAATAACAAACCTTTCAATACCTATTTATTTATTTCTAAGCTTAGGGCCTTTACGAATGACATTACTCTACTAATGATGTAATCACCTTAATTGATCTTGTAAAAATCGTAGGATTAGTGTTGTTGTCACTAGGTCATACTACCTCATCCATCATTACGATTAAGGATAGCCTATGCATATCGATCACCAATACTTTTCATTATATTTTATTGCAGATAAAAAATCAGTATTACTTATCCAAAATATATATGGTGGTTTACTACCCTCAAGCGAGGTTTTACCATAAACTATCTGCATCTTAGATTAATCCATTATTAGCGATCATCTGTAATAGAAATTAGTTGAAAATGGGTATTGTTTTGTTTGGTGATCCGTAAACAAGAACAATGGATGCAGTAAAAACTCTAAAATCAATGATAAGCACTTTGGAATAGTTAGTAAATAGTAATTTTAACGTGAAAATGTAGCTTTGTCTAAAAAATACCCACTTTGACATCTTCAACAATTCACGTAAAAAGTTATTTTTTGGATTATAAAAACGTTCAAAGTAAAAATTCAACAAATTTTTACACATTTTATCATAATGCGTCTCAGATATCTCATCAAGCGAATCTACTTCTATTTTGACTGTAAACCTAAATGTTTCAATACGCATGCGTTTGTTAACTGATCACCAAACAAAAGAATACTGAAAAATAATTCATATTGATTAATTTTGGCTCAACACATCATTAATGGCAGATAGGTCATTCAATTAATCAATCATTAATATAAAGACATCGTTGAGGATGTAAATCGTAAGGTTTAGCAAATGGTCAACTCAAGCTAATTAATAAACATAATCACAACTCTCGTTTAACATGAGATAGCCAAAATGAAGTCCTGTCCCACAACCTCAAAAAATGCCATGTGTGCATACAAAAAATTGGTTAAACTTGCTGTATTATTCGACGTTTGTAAATATGAAGAAAATCTTGTCGAGTTATAATCTTCCGTATCTCGTCGAGTATTTATATCTCTATATATCTGATACTAATTACACCTGATAATGATAAAATATTTATACCATACTTTTGAGGGTTATTCACACTTTAAGGCCTAGTCTAACAATTTTTTAGTGATATTATTGCAAAAGTAAAAAAGAAAAATGTGTTTATTTCCAAATGTACTTGTGGTTAATGAACATTTACCTAGGGGTGTCTTAAATTGATGTTATAATCTGTGTGAAAATTTATTAGTAATATAATTACATATTTTGATCACTTAATACAGCTTGGTGACGTAATTATTCCAAACCCTGGCATGCGCATTAGCAACGTGCCGTGCCTTTTTCTGATGAAGTTTGTCATATTTATGTTTCACTTTCTCTTGGCCAACGGAAATAAGCCGTCGCTATTTTCGTTTCAAAAGTCCTTTACCTTCACACCTACAACTCAAGGCGGCACCACACCATCAGATAGTTCAATGAACGAGGACCGAAGTACATCTTTGTTTGGTTTCACGATCCTTACCAGACGTTCTATTGATGATAAAAGAATGTAATAGTTTTCATCATACAGAATTATAGTTTCAGCCCCTGGGCGTAAACCCACCGATAAAACATATGGCGGAGATTTTTTCAAGTGTTCTGTTAAGGATTTACTAATTTCTTGTGAATCCTTTCTAAATAATCCTGTGCGAGGTACAAACATGTCCGTTTTCTTAAGTTAATTTTATCAACGTTACTTCCATTTTCTTTATTACTAGAGGCATGTAAAATTTACCGTATTTTTTTTTCATTTTTTTGTACCTTTAAGTCATCGTACATTTCTATTCCCGGTTTTTTTGATATAATGATGGCTAATTCCACAGCCGAAAAATTTTATGAGTTATTTTCATTCATTTTTAAACTTTGATTGATAAATTTGTTAAATTTAAATGGCAGCTTTACTCCTAAAGTTTTCGAAATCCCATCAATATTTTGTCATATGTTTTTAAACACAACTTGCGATCGTTTTACGTTAGATATCGTCACTTTAAATAATTTATTTTGAACAGAACCAAATTATAAAATTCCTCCAAAAATGTTAGTTGTCCCATCAATTTTAACAAATCAAAAACATGATTATTTGAACACGTCAGTAATTTAAAGCTTCATTATTATTAATTTCATTAGGTATGCTTTGTTATTCATGCAAACTGAATTTATTCAACATCAAATACCGAGTTTTTTTCATCAGCTGGGACAGAACCTAATCGTTTAATTTACTTAAAGGAGAGTCGTTACCTATCTAATCACGAATCGTTAAGAAAAAAATCTGTTTTATTCATAAATAAATTAATACATCCTCACGTCAAATTGATTTTATGATAAAAAAATCACCGAAATGATCTGATACGATATAACACAGACTATCTATCAAGTAGAATTATTCGATAATCAATTTTACAAAATTGTTTGGCTTTTTTTTCATTTAATATACGGCGCTGTGAAATGGAAATGCAATAGTATTATGTTATGTCTTGCACCACGGGAATAATCTTCATCTTTTTATTAATTTTCTGCTACCTTAATATATTCTAAACGATTTTAAATGAGATAATTGATTTATGTTTAATTATAAGACTTATATGATTCATTAATAATTCAAGGGTCTGATGTAACATCTGGGAAAGTGAAGGGATGTATAGAATTTTTACTTTAAATTAATGAATCATAACTTTGAATCTCGAAACTATGATTTAAAAAGGTATTGTTCAAAATTGTTTTAATAGTCTGTCTTCCATAATCAGATTTCTATATATATCTCCCAAAATTTCATTTTTTTGAATTTCTAATAATTAAATTCTGGGTGTTTTAATTACATAAGTTTATTTTCATTCCCATCTACAACTGATTGTATTGTCGTATTCCGCACATTTGATACAAATATCATGATATTTTCATCAACTGAACCCATTCATCTTTTATCCTCTATATGAAAATTCAACATAATTACATTATCCACGTTGATTGGCAATTCATGTTTGCTTTTAGTGACGTAATTATAAATTAATGTGCGATTCCACGATCATTTTGTCTTAATTATTTAATGTTTGTCGAAACCAAAACTAACCCACCCAACTCACAGGCTTCTATTTTTGTCGAGTTACTTCTAATGAGGTGAAATGATATTTTCTGACACCTATATTCAGGTATCATTCTCTAGATTGATTCACATTTGATCAACCTATGCGTTTCGTGTGTGTACCCTTCAATAACACGAGCTATAAATTTTGTCTCCTGCATACAGTGTTTACGTGACTGTGATTAATTTTTTATATTTTTCTCACAATCTAGGGATAGTATTTTCATTCAGGCTAAATACTAGAGATCTCAGATGATTACAAAACAGGACTATTATTCATTTTGTTATTACCAATCTTGTTAAATAAAGATTCTTGACCTATCATCTGATTTGAATTAGCCAGCCTATTTTATTCTTCTGATCATTATTAGAGGATATATTTAAAATATGTCGATTTTTGATGACTATAATCGCTATCTAATGTTTTCTTGAATTCTTTCAGAACGATCTTTTCGATAGTACTGTTTATTTAGTGCAGAAATATGTTAAGATCCATTCGATATATTTGAATTCAAAAACCAAAGATAATTTTGATATTTCAAAGTTAAATATTTTTTAAACAGGAATCCAATTGGCAAATAATATATTCTAAATATCATTGTGTTTATTGAGATTCAACGTTTATTGTTGGTTTTGTTTCCAAATCAAAAATAATCAGTCTATTGAAATTATTCATTCCAATATTAAGCTTTTCTACTTTTAAATTCATTAATACCCGTTTATTTTCAACCATAAATACATTTAATGGCCATCCAATGCCACCTTTCAAAATAAAAGAGTATCTATGAATTTAGGATCACCACAATAATTTATTTGAATTCTTTCCACTCTATGAAGTGACAGATTTCTACATTTCCTTATATGTGCCAAATAATTTCATAAACCTACCATTTAATATCTATGGCATATCAAAATGCAGTAGATAGGCTTTGAACTCAAAGTCAATTTGGGCCATCCATTGAAAAAAGCCATTGAAATATTTGTCGATGTGAATAGAATCCATAAATTTTATTCTCCTTTAGATTTGACAGAATCGAATGTAAGCGCAAACATCAATTAACTTTATCGAATACTCTTAAATGCTAAATTTTTGAATTTGGCTAATGGAATAAATTTAAAATAATTTCACAATTTTACTCTTTGTTGAATATAATATCATTAGGTATTATTGGAATCGGAACTGAAAATGTGCCCTTCCTATTCGGCGTCAGTATGCTTGAAATTAGCTCGGATCGCATGTTGGTAAGATTACAAAGATTTTTATTGCTTTTTAACAACTCACCAATTCACATTTTAACATATTCAATAAATTATTAAATTAAGTTTAAGGTCAAGGTCAATTTGTTAAAATGTACTTTAAGAGATGTCTTATTTCATAAAATCAAATATTATTTATTGATATGAAACAGAGAAGGTACATTATTATACAAACGTAATTTAATAACAGCAAATTTTCCGAATTAATGAATTTAATTCTTCGTATTTTCAATAGAATTAATCTCGAATTTTCTCTCAGATCTTGAATTTACACAAGAGTTATAAGCTGATGTTTTTTGTCTTTTGAAAGAAGTCAAACAACGAACCAAGTTCGATTGTAGTAATAGTGTAATAAAAGTGAGTTATATCGTGTTTAATCTTGATATAGGGAAGCTTCCACATTCATGATCATACCCTCTTAGGTAGAATGCCGAAAATAATCATCTTAACTACAAAAAATTCTATTACTCTGGGATCAATAGTAACAAAAATATTGTTCTACTGCTAGGTTTTTTATTAAATCAGATATACTCATGTCAAGATTGAATTGAGTTCAACTTAATCCGATGCATTTGGATGGTGATTATGATCATCGTTTTTAGCTGTAGACAGTGTCAAATGTTATATCTGTTCTCAACCATCCTCTTCAGAATTTTGACTTATTGTCTAAGTAGGACATGCTGATTTACTATGCAAGCCGATGTGTTTCCGTTCAAGATCTTTGTCAGAGGAATACGGTCTATTCAGCTGATGGGGTGGCTTTGTCGTTTATTTTCAGGTTTTAAAAGAAACTATCCTACAGACATCAAAATTTAAATGAATCAATGTAGAAAAAGATGTAGTCAAGTTTTCGAATTAAATAAACATCAAAACATTTGGGGCCTTTATTAGAGAAATTTATGATTATGTTCATTATTTGTCTCTATTAAGTAACCAACAAATTACGTATACACTCATAAAATCCCTTAATTATATTCACAAAATTATTTGTTGAATGTTTGAAAATATCAGCTGCAAATTAGAATTCACTTAAAGATAGATTGGTTTTACATTTTATTAAGAATCTTTTAATGAACCGAAATTGTTTTTTTCATCTTAAGAATGTATGATTTATTATAAGGATAATGATCACCTATCCTTATAAGAACAACTAAATAATTTTTGAAGTGTGTCAACCACAGCAAAGGGTACTGGGTTCGTTAGAATATGCCAACTATTACCTGCGTTCGCCCATAAATAGCAAAAACAAAAATTGGGTTCGACAAAACCATATTTTTCAGAATATAATGTTGAATTTCAAAAATCATATTAAAATTGACAATATCGAGCAATACAGTTAAAATATATATTTTTTATTTTCTATGAAAATATTCATATGACGTCCCAAAACACATGTTTCGATTTGTCATGAGAACTTTCCTCTTAAATACTAGCTGATTTTGTAACGGATCTGTTCATTGAATGATTAAATTCGCCCTGACGATCAACCACAATAATATGTTCTCACAGTAGATCATTCAAAACAATTTGATAATTTTTCTTTTAACCGGCAATGATTGTAACTCAATATTTATGTTTTAAGGTGTCTAAATTGCTATATCATTTGTACAGATTTTTAAGGTAAAATATGAAAAAATACAGGTTAATATTTAGACATTTAAAAACATTATCTGCTATTATATGTCTGAAAGTGTCGATAATTTTTTGTAATATATTATTTATCTTGATTTTCTCTCTTTGTCATACAGATTATGTATCATTTTTTAACCTCATAGGTCTGTCAAGCTCATCGAGTACAAGACATTGGACTTTTCACAAACTGCCGATGTATACGTGATCTTTCCAACTCGTTTGAAGGTGATCAAGTTTGCTTTATCAATCAAATCTACAAAGACACACCCAGTATGTATTTTACATACCTTTTAAAATCTAATCAATAGTTAAATTCTTGAACATGTTCCAAATGAAATACACTCAATCAGACGACTGGGTTATCTTGACTTCTCGTCACTTTCCTGGCGACGTTGACATTCCCCCAAAAACTGGTGCAGAATCGACAACACTCTCTGCGTATTCCGGAATCGCATTCTGGAATATAGATTTAAGCTTAATGAAGAATCCTCGATTCTATATAACAGCTACAACAAATAAAGGTATACCATTATGACACATTAATAATTGTTGATATTTCGTCCCAGTATGGACTATATTTTCCTAACAATTGTTCATATTTTATAAACATGAATAATTCACATTTTTTGTATTATATTAGCAAATGATCCCTATTATCTGCATATTAAAGTTAAACCGTGATAGAATTGATAAAATCGAAAATTGGCAAAATTTATATTCTTATAATAATTGATTGTATGATATATTTTTATCACAGGATTCATTCATTTGTGATAAAACACGAAATATTCACAATATACTTGTATTTAAATGTGAAATTCTTTTATCAAACATATGCGCAGAATCGATAATTTGGTGATGTTTCTTGTAATTTACGCTGAAATGTAATATTAATAATGAGTAATATCTGAATTTAAATATTTATTGACCATATTTAACATTAAGATAATATTTGTATCGATTAATATAAGCTTTTAACAATTAAAAAATACTGATAAATATTCTTGAATTTAGCTGTGTATGAAATATAATTTTCACCGTTAATTTTCTGGACATGAAGGGTTTAGGTAAATCAACAACATATATTCAAAATCAAACAATATCAACAGGTGGAATATGTTTTGAGAATCCTCTTTTAGAAAATTGATTGCAACACAGGATACTAAATATCTATACATATCACTCCATTCAGAAATGAAAATAATCTTTTTATGCACATGTCGTTTATCTCTAGGGGAACACGTGTGAATTCTTGGTGTTTACTATTATCAACTTCAGAATTGGCTAAATATTAGTCTAGACATTGTAACACTGACACTATTTTCATATCAGAGTATTCAAATTTGAAATATGCTAGCTGAATATGATTATATCAAGTATACTGTGAATGAAATGATTTTTAGGCCTTTGCATTAAAAATATTCTCGTTCTCAGGTTTTTGATGTGGTGTATTAAATTATACATGAATGAATGTTTGTGGGAAAATTACCTCTAAAGATCCCTATGATGGTTTAATCTCGCAAAATATATTTTTTTCACCAATGCATGATGTTATTTAACAGCTAAAAATATCGTAAAAACCTTGGATAGGTAACAATATTGTATGGTGCAGTCTGTTGATGTTAATATTTCACGAATCTTTAATTTTAAAATACCGATTTAATTTTTGTATTTATTAAAACTTTATCCATTCATTATTTGCGAAACTGATCATGATATTTTTTGAATTTCTACAATATGAATAGTTTTAGTACTTTGCCGACATTTTTAAGTGTCGTTGTTTATATTTGAATATTCAACGTATCACCAATTTATCTTAATTTATTATCAACATTTTCAAGAATATTTAGCTTGATAATTTCGATTCATACAACAGAATATTAGATAAGCGTTTTTCAAATCTGGGAACATCTTTAAACATACTTTGTAATTGATATTTGTTCATAAATAAATCAAATATATTTCAGCTCTTCATCACCATATTTTATCATCATAGTCAGTTATAGAGTTTTGGCGCACCTCATCTTCAATTTTATTAACATTGAAACGTTACTAGAATATATCACACGTGTCATTATAATATTTACAGCGGTTGATAATTTTTATGTCGTGTATTTTTGTAAGAAGAAAGCGTCTCTACCAAATTTGAATTTACTCTTCATGTTATTTTTACATAGCCACTCTATCTAGAAAATTAAAAATAAATTCACGCCTTTTATAGCTATTCCAACAATACAACCTTTCTATTTGTATTATTATAATTGATACTACACATAAGCTTGAACAAATATGATAGATATAAACTGTTTTAATCCAATTATGAGTGTGCATTGGGCTGAAAATAATAAACAACCCGTCAAATCATTTGATAATAATCATAAATATCGTGAAGATAAAATCGAAACCGTTACGAATAAATAAATAAGTCTATATTGATGAAATCCATACGAGAAATGGATATAATTGAGCCATTTTATTTTATTTATATTATAGTGCTTCAAACTAAACATAGAATGGATTCCGACTATTGGATTCGCCATCGGATCCATTTTTTTCCCCAAGCCTGAAAGTATATTTTGAGTGTTCTCAGCCCTTGTTGTGGCAACTAATGACGATGACGAGCAAAGAGGAATGGTATCATATTCATTTATGAGCTCTTTTTCTATGATTTACCAATCTTAAGTGAAGAAACCATTCCTGATCTTAAGGTCTCCAACCCTGAGTGGCAAGTAAGTGAAACTTTCATTTTTAATATTCAAACTTATTAATATCCTAGCCTTTTACGAATTTCGCAAACAAAATAATTATCGTGGACATCAATAAGGACGGGTATCTCATATTCGTATATTTAGATATAATGATCTGATTGTCACGTCCCCAACCTCCAAATGGCTCGATCTTCCTGAAGTCGGACATGTGCATCTTTTCATCAACACTAAATCCCAACCATTCTTTGATTCAAAATCAACTATCATTCGTGGTCTACCAATCGCACATTCATTCTTTGGATGGAATGCTGAGGTAGTGGGAGATCTTGATGGAGATGGTGTGAACGGTGAGAATTTTACAGCTATTTTACGATTCGTCAAATCATATATATTAAATCATTATTTTAGCGACAATCAAATCGAAAACATTCATCAAATTTTGAACATTTAAACAATGCATTTTATCAATTAAAATCTCAATCTGATTTATAAAAACGATTTTATACTAAATAAGCAATTTATCTCATGTTTGTTAAGTATTCAGTCATATTACAATACAACCGAGGTTACATTTATTTACATCAACCGTTCCAATTTTCGAATGCCAATTTTTAAATCAACTTAGTTGTTATTTGTAATGGATATTATGTCAGATTATGACCTTGCATTCTTTCCTTAATTGGTTCATCAAACCATTTTAAACATCACCCTTTATCATCACATTCAATTTCTAGATTAATCTAAAACGCTAATACAAATTTACTTGCAAAAGTAGAACCATATGTTCATTCGTAATAAATTGAAATCATTTCTGTCTAAAATAAATATTCACAGATTTTCTTGTTGCGGCGCTCAGAGTGAGTGAATCAGATTCACGTGGTGGTGTGTATGTCTTTTTGGGTGGAGATAACAGGGTTCTCCGTGAGTTAACATATTATGAAGTTAGGCGACTAAATAATCAAGATTATTCAACCCACTCACACTATTGGGAACGAGCTCACAGGATTTGGCTTTTTCATGAGTCAAAAAATGGTTTTAGATCAACAGCTTAATTGTTGTATACTAATCGAAATATAGATATTTTGATGTCACGAGTTTTCAGTGGAGAAGTTGATGTCTTCAAGTGTATTCCTTATTAATTAGATTAACTCACAATACTCCAATCAAAATAGCTGCCTATATCGAGCCTGATCGTTTTGTGATAGACGAAGGTAAATTCTATGTTCATCTTTGACTTCATTTCTTCGCTCTTAAAAAAGAAAGAGACAAGTTTCAGTTTAAAAATTCGTTACACTAATATTGCAAAAAGTGTTTGTAGGAAATTACGTTAATTAGATAAAAAAATTCAACTTTCTTTTAGACATTTTTCAAATTGCTTATCATTTAATGGTGAATACCCTTTGGATAGCATTGTGGATGAAACGATCTTGAATTCTGGATCAATCGATGAGTATTCGATCCATCTATTGGTATAAGTTATTTTTAATTTAAGCCTACATATGAAGAAATACCATCTAAATTGGTTATACAGGCAGAAATTACCCTCTTTAAAATCAATGAGGACACAGAGTTACCAGAAAATGAAATTTTATTAAATCAAATATTTTATGTTGACGTTTTTTATTGGTTAAATAGATATCAGTTGAAAAAAAATGCCGCCAAAAAGATTGCAACTGGGATTATGAGGTGATACCTCGAAATAAACCGTTTGGTGAATTTTTAATTTAGGATATGGTATCAAAACAGCGATACTCCGATCATTTTTCGTTTTCTACTTCAGAACAATGGGGTTTATCTCACACATCTAATAATCGACGCTGGTTTATCGATGGCCTGTACAATCTCCATTTCTAATACTGAAATGATTCCGGTCTTGAATTCCAACCCCTTTCCGTTAACAGGGACAAAATCCAACGTTCGTGTTCTGTATAAAAAATTCACTAAATCTCATGGTGGATGTTGTTTAATTCAGGATCATTTCAAATCAACGTCCAGGCATTGTGCAGACAGGTTTTTGATGAGAAGCTCGATCTAACTCTAAGATTATTAATTCAACCGTAAACGCTCACTGACCCAGTTTTTACCAGAACCATCCTAAAAGCTTTGAATTAAAAGCTACCACGAAACTTGCAGCAGAATTCATAATCGAAAATAAGAGGTAGGGTGTTTATGAAATTTAAGATCGCCTGTTATAACCGCGCATCTTTGCCGGGATTCTGAGTTCAGAGAAATCTTGGAGTTTAAAGTTCAGGTTTGAAAATCTTTATTTCAGTTATCTTTTGGCGGGGTAAGTTATGATAATGATATACCCCTCTCAGCAGTGTTGTTTTTGGATCCTTCGCTTTATCGCAGCGTGGATTCAATTTTGATAGAAGTAAAAATTTTGGAATATTAGTCTACTGACTGTGGTATAGTGGTTGTGGAAAATTTATCACGGCATCCTCGTAACAGGGTCACTCAGAAATTTCGCATTTTAAAAGATGAAAATGTTCGAACTGTTCGTCTCTCTGTCTCATACATAATTCGACTCAGATATTCACAGGTTTCAAGGTTCTCAAATTTAGGATTTTCACATAACCTTAAAAATAGAACCCGTGGTCGGAGAGGATATGCCATATGAGCTGAAATCAATCGTGACTAACGAGATGAAATACCACGCACTCGTGACTTTTAAGTTTTGTAAAAATGAATGGCTGATGTTGACATTTTCGGCGTTGGGATGCTGCATTGTTATGACTTGTTTCAGCTTTCTGTTCTATTATGTACGAATTCATGTTATTATCAGATGATCACTCCTAAAATTGTTCATCCGAATCGGCATGTTACGTATATAGTCGACAACTCAGGTCGTCAAGCTGCTTATTAAAACATCAAGACGTTGAATTTTATGCTAAAACAACACATTTATTTATTCAGCTTTGTTTTACAATATTTTTGTCATGAACGACGCAACGCTTTGATATTATTTTCACTTTTACTAAACAGAAATTTGATAAATTATCAGAAATATTAGGCTAATTATTGGTTTTATGATATGCCTTTTTCCCATACTAAGATATATCATTAATCAAACAAAGTTTTTTGTTTATATTATAGAATTTATGACCTTATTTTGCTGTTTTTATATGTCTATCAAAGCATGTAACCTTAAATTTCCCTATATCATTATTGATATTATTACCTATGTCTAGACTCGTCATCCTTTTCCTTGTCAATCTCTTTTTAAAGCCGTTCCGAATATTTGTGTGTTTAGTACTTCCAGAATCTCATAATCGAACGTTAATATATTCTCCTCAGAACTCATTGAGAGAAGTACAAAATCCTTATAAACTCGATGGCAATAAATACTATTCATCATTATTATATTTAGAGAGCTCGCGAGTCGCGACATGTTGGCTATTCTGTTTAGCGATTTAAAAATATAATTTGAGAGTAACAAAATTTCATCCCTGAAGAAATACAAAGTTGAGGCTAAAACAAAAGTTATTTTCTACCCTGTTCCCACCAGAACGGCCAATTATTTCATTCAGACGGGTCTATTATTTTATTTATAATGCCTATTTATTTTTAGAATGAAAATTTGTTGAAAAATAATCAAAGGTTTACGTTGCAATGCCTTCAATACAAAGCGCGTTTATTCTCGAATCCAACCCGCGCAGTCATATTTTCTGAGATCTGAGCAGAGGCCTCCGACATTGTTGCCAACAGAGTATTTCCATTCACGATAATAATTCAATATTTAACAATGATTTTCTATTTCAAGAAGAACAATTAGATGGGGTAAGGTGTGGAGAATATGGACGAAGAAAGGCGATTGGATGTTCACTAGATTTCAAAGCTTGACGGACTTTTTCAAGCGATGAACATGGACATTGTCAATGACAAATCTCTTGGGAGACAGAGATAAATTTTGCAAGCATTGGCCAAAAAATGCACAAACTCTGTTAGGCTAAACAAGGCCACAATGCTCCTGTAATTGATGAGAGAGGCTACTATCACAGCAGCACAGAGGCTTATATTTCGTCCCCTAAAATTAACAACAGTCAGGTTTCACATGGCCATCCTAGATTCACGCAATTACTTCTTAAAATTTCAAAGTTGAACCCAGAACCATTCCAGTATATCACATCTGTCTTAAGAAAAATGAGTTCCTAATAAAAAGAAAATAAAGCCTGTACTCAGCTAACGACTGTGGGAATTTGATCTGAGAGTAAACGGGCTTTGTATTAAGAACATGGCGACATGAATATTTAATTAATTTTCAACTAAATTTAGTTCAAATAAACTGGCCCCTCAATGATCAATTTTGAGACCTGTGTTAAAATCGGCCATTATGAATGAATTGATCGGCTTCGTGATCGAGAAAAGATGTGATATTGTAACTATTCATTATGTCGAGTAAAGTATGCTGATGCAAAGTTTTCAATATCGGCACAATGATGTAGTTCACATTATCATAAAAGCAACGAGATTAGTATCTGTGAGTCTGGAAGAATATTTTTATTAAAGCTGAAATCGCCTCAAATAACTGCTTTCATCTGTAGGTAGAACCAAACCTAGAAATGTATCTTTCGCAAAAGAACGCATGTTTTGAAACTGTTCTATAGGCCGTAGTCGCATGAATGAAGTGAAATGATCAAGTTGAGCGAAACTGTGTGTTAATAATTCTACGTTTGATTTATGAATTAATTCCATATAAATAACATCAAATGGAATTTCGTCGTGTAATTTGCAGAATTTGGATTCATGAAACGAAACATTGAATTACGAGAAGGGGCATATTATCCTTCTCTCTTTCAAATATTAAAAATCTCGGTTCTAAGGCATCAAAAAGACCCGAACACTTAAAATATGTACTATAAAACATCAAAGTTCTTTTTTGACTATACCTGCCTCCATAGTCGAAAACGCATGAATGGATTCTGAGAGTTATTCTATAAGAAGAGGGTTTCGTTTTCAATGCATAGAAGTCATCAAACAAATTTGCTAAAAGCTTTTCTTTTTCCTGAAGCCTCTCATTTAATCAGTTAATAAGACATTATGAATTTATAAATGACACATAGGGGTAAAAGTAAAGTGAATCAGAACGTTTTGGCGCAAGAGTGTTTAGCGCAAATATGTTTTATCGAGCCTGGCTTTAGTCATTAGGGTTTAGCGCCATGTAGTTAGAAGAATAAGTGTTGGCACCACCGTTTGAATAGAATTTTATATGGCGATAGTTTCTTCATTGTTGTTGAAATAACGTTAAAATTTAAATAGTATAATTTAAGTAAAAATGTGTGCGACATTTTGGCCCAGAGCGTTGTATTAAACCCGCCTGAAGTCACTATGAGTTTTTCTATCAAAATTTTGACAGAAAATGGTTGTAGCCTTCTTTTGGTTGTTCCAATATTTGACGAGAACCATCTGATCTTCTATTAATCATGTTAATGTTTTCGTAGTTCAATATTAGTAAACTTGATATTAGAGGTTTTAGCTCGGAGCGTTCAAACTCTGTCTTTTAACTCAAAAGAATTTAGTATAAGAGATTTACATGCAGTTTTATTGTTGCTACCATCATCTTAATCATTTTTGGAGGGAAACTTTAAATTTTTTTTCATTACTATTTTTTATTTTCGAAAAATAGTGTATTAATGATTAATTTTCGAAATAGTTACTAATAGATCCATTGGCGCGAATTTTTTACCATAATACATCCTCTGTATCTGTTTAAAAGAGTCAGTAACTTCAAAGCTTTAATTCGAATAATTCAATGAGGCAAAACATCGATAACTTCGCGAAAATATTCAACATAAACGTCCACACTTGCTAGTGATGACAACCAGGTAATAAATATCTTATTAATTGGTAGTCATTTTGAGATTGCAAACGTAGTTTCTAAAACAATAAGTTAATTATATAGCTATAATTTGTTGTTAAATAACCTTTTATATTTGTTTTAGTTGAGACAGAATTTCTCAACAGGGTGGTAGAATTACTATTTTCGATGCCTTGCCTAAAAACATGCAGAATATGAGTTTTTGAGTGTTTATACTTGTAAAACCCCAAATTGAACAAATTTATTCTGTTAGTACTTTAAATTATTTTTCTATAATCGTCAATATAATAAGATGTTGTGATATATAAGTTTAAGTATATAATACATAGTTTTGTGCTAAAAAACCTAAACATGATAAAGCTACACTCGTATTATAACACATTTTAAGTGTGAAATGCAAACAAACTCACAGATGTCGCATTATATAAGAAATTTACGGAAGAGAGTTTTCATCCGCAGATGGGTAACTCGCCTGACTTTCTTAAATTTAATCTAAAAATGCTTTGTTAGAACAACCTAACAATTTACCAAATAGTAATGCATAGAAACATTTTTAAGTGAAAAAAATTGTGACAAAATCAACACTACAATAATGGGTAAAATAAATCGAATGATCAAGATCTATCTTAAAATTGTCTTTTAGGGACGTTTTATATAATTTCTTATATTTTTGCCCCCATTGATTTAAATCTATTACTTACATGGTTATGTAAGCAAAATAACTTCTTAAAAAACATTTCTTACAGTATTTTTCAAAAACTTGGGGTTTTTTACTTATTTATTATACAAAAAACATTTCACATACTAAGCTGATTTTAAAGTATATTCAACGATTTGTACACAAATATTCGGTTCTAATCGAAAGACATGAAAAAAAATATATTTATACCTTTCTAATAATCAACGTCTCCTGAGTAGAATGACTGGGTAAAAAAGTTTTGGCTAAAAGAGTATGAGGACATTTAAACTTTAATTAAATGTTGAAAATATTGAGCCTTTTGTCATAAATCCAAGCCTTCGGCCATAAGATATCTCGTTAGGCTATAGAGGAATACAACTCTACATAAAATTTTTGCGCCAAGTCTATCCTGAATTAAATGGCTTCACTAAAACGCTCTGCGCCAAAACGTCGACCCTAACTTTTTTGCTAAAATT
>JWZT01001870.1:63454-74794 GCA_000827895.1 Thelohanellus kitauei | reverse complement strand
GATCAAATGCTTTCCAATCTATCAATTTGTCGCCGGGAAATCTTTTCTCAGGGTGATTGCAAAGTAATTCAGCAAATTTACGGATTGCTTTTTGTCGACAACATGATATTAATCAATACGTTCCTTCATTACATCACTGCAATGAACTGTTTATCCAAGATACCGATATCTTATATGTCACATTTTAGCTTTAACAAATTGAAGCGCTTTCATTGATGTCAGAATACTTCGTTGAAAGTATTTGCACATTGATGGAAGTTCTCCCAAAATATCATTTATTGCTGCCATTCACAACTGCAGATTTTGAAATCTTTTAAACATTACTGATTTGATTATTTCTATGGCTTAACTAGTCAGTGAAATATTTAATCAGTGTATTGTAATTTATCACAAAAACAGTAACAGCTAAATGCCAAGACAAATATCTCACTTCATCCACAGGCCGAAATGCAATTACATCACTTTCTGTGTGCTTGGCCAATTCTTGAAATTTCTCATTATTAACTGATGATATTCTCAAGATCGTGTAAACTGTTCTTAGAAATGTTTCAATTTCGATCATAAATGGAATTTGTTTCCAAGTATCTTCAACAGCTAAGTCTTTTTGATTAGAAACACCATGCAGTTCACAAAGATGACGTATCTCACGTTTCAGAATAGCTGCCACTCCATTATATTTTCCTAACATAGCTGATGTTCAATCTGATTTAAGCATCGCCATCTTATGAAGAGAATGTTCCTTTTCACAGTAGAATATTTTTATTTCTGTCAAAATATAGACTTAGTCGCATGAGATCAACTTCACAATTCGACCAAATACGGTTTGGCAATAATTTCCGTCTCTGCCCAAAACTTGAAATATAAAATAAGCATCTTTTGAAAGAAAATATCAGTACTATCCAAAATAATCAATGTACGCAATGAAAACTTTCTCAGTTCGCTCATCCTCTCATTTTTTGAAGCAAGGTTTATGCACTCCACAAATTTAAAATCATAGTTTTTACTAAGTCAACTCTGATATTTCAACAAATTGTGCCACATGTTCATGGATTTCTTGAACAGAAAGCATTGAAGCTTTCAGTTTAATAGTCAGGATTACATTATCGGTCAGTATTTTCACTATATCTGAATTAGACGGCATTCTTTCTTCCAGCTGTAATCTGACACTGCGATCGGTCACACTCTCCTTTAGCATTCGCATGATTTAGCTCTTTAAAATTCCTAAGAACTTTAACTGACTTGATGTGTATTTTATGACTGAGATGTCGTTTTAAATAATCCAATTTACGTTAAATCTATGTCTATCATTTTCTGAACTCTCCTGTAGCTTTTGCCTTTGGCAAATTTTGCAAAAAAAGCACTCTCATTATTTCATAAAATAATATCGCACAGTTTTAACTTTTTGCATGTTGTATGATGATGGCACATCAGTTTCAGCCAGTTCTGAAAGCCACAATTCCTTGAATTTCGAACAAGTGTTTCTTTATCAAATGTAACTCATTCCTTTTATATTTCTTTTTGACAACATTATAAAAATAAATTAATATGGAATCATTGATATTATAGATGTCCCTCACTAACCCGAGAAAGCTTGAATATGCTAATCATGAGCATACCATCCTAATGAGTACAAAATAAACTTGAACACCATCATAATATCATTGCAGCATTATATTAATTTCAAATTGTTGATTACTTTGTGTAAATATCACAAAATGTTTAGATTGTAATTGTTCCAGCAAGAGGAGAATTTCTACTTATTCCAACCATCATATATTTTGTATGAAATCTTAAATAAAATAAACTGTCATTTCGATACTAAATATAAAACGCTATAATATGATATCTGGAAAATTTGTTACATCGCTTTTTCAATTATGCATATGGAAATATGTTGAACTGGTATACGGTCCTTCATGGGATTGTGATAAAAACAACCTTTTTTTAGATTAATATCGAGTATGATAAACATATTTTGTTTTATCTAGGCCAGAGATATAATAAAGAAGTTAAATTATACGAAATATATTTATACAGCTATATTAAATTTGAAGCGGATACCAAAAACTGACTATAAATCATCGTCGTTTATACCCTCAGTTGAATTTTCTAAAACCACATCCTACACAGTAATTTGGTACTCTCCATATTCTTCTCAAATATTTAATTTATTTCTTAGTCATATTTTGTGTGAATGCTCCAAATTTGAAATCGATTGTATGTTGACATGCCAGGAAAATTATGTCTAACATATGTAAACATATACTGATCGGGATCTGTTAAATTTTTTAAAAAAATCATTTAATTAAAATGAATGAACTAAAAACAGTCGGAGGAATTAGTCTTTCGAAAATTGAATATACAATTCCACAATCGCTCACAGAATTTCTTGAGTATGTTTGTATTTTTTTCGTAAATATTTCATGTTTCGTCGTTTATTTCTCAAAATTATTTTCAAAGATAATCTTAGTTTTACAGGGTATGTCAAAAATTTTAAGAAGGTATATTACAACTTCTAATTGTCAAAATATTTAATAAAAACACAAATATTTATATCTAAAATCACTAATTAAACATTTTTATTTTTTGAATTTTTGACAGATTATCGAGCGCAAACATAAAAACGTAAATTACTGTGTCTGCATGTAAGGGCTTACATAAAATACACTAAAAGTAGCCACAAACTAGTTTTGGTTTTTATGATTTGATTCAAGAGGCTCTGTTTAAGCTACGACACAAAATGCTCAAGTAAAATTCGATCTAACCAAATTCTGAAATTCTGCGTCGAGGTAAAAAATTTTGTGCGTGGGAGTATTTTTTTCGTGCGCGGCCGCGCTCGAGCGCACCTCGGAGGGAACATAGGTCTGTACCCAAATCCGAACTGAGGATACCTAATCATCACTTTAACCGAAATGACCTAGTAGTTCTTATCTATTCATTCGTTGTTGGCTCTTTCAAATTTGTTCTATTATATATATTTACCACTGCTTGGCAACAAAAAGTCCCAAAAGGAGTTTGAAAAGGACCACAAAGATTTCAAACATGTGTGACAAATGAAGAATTTTCTGATCCTTCTAATCGATCTTCAGCGTTTACTCACATCATTTTTATGAAGCATCATAAGTTGCCCATGATTCTCCTACTATTATCATCTGTGAATATTCTGGTAAGTTATTGGGAGTTAAATGTATGTTTGAAAACCACCTAATAAACAAATGAGTTCTATGGTAGATCCTCAACTTTCTCATGATTTGCTTTCACTCCAATTTTACATTACGACGTAAGAATGATACTAAACGACAGTTTACTATTTCTAACGAAACAATCTCAGAGTAATCGATCAGAAAAATATGTCTTTTTCCTTTTTGGTTTGAGTACTAAATGAAACAAGGAGTGTCAGACTCTAACGACAGAGGAAAACGATGCATAAAGCATTTTAATGACGAAATTTGACGATGAATTCTTATTCAGATTAATACTTATCATCTAAGTCCATGTGTGTTATGTTGTTTTTAATAAACCATCGTAGAAAGGACGTCATATCTGGTTACCGTGTCGGGTCAAAAATTCGATGTTTAACATGGTCCTGAAAAGTTTAATCAGTGGTTAATTTGTTAAATATTTTAAATTCTGAGTATTTTAACCAAATATTATAGAAATTTGAAGTATTTAGATTGTATATTTATCATTCTATTGTTCGCTGATCAATCATTTGAGCCATGAATTGAGAAGAATGGCTGAGGCGATCAGGTAATCTCAAAGAAAACTTGGGGATGTATCTTCAAAAATCTATCCATCATATAGTTTCTATGTTTCTTCGTTTGGACTACATTATGCCAAAGTTTGCGGTTGATATTCTTGGAAATTGTTGCTCCATGCAATGGTAATCAATATTTCAGAAATAATCATGACATTTATTCTTGGTTTGTGTAATTGATTGCAACTATCTTAAGATTCGTTCCATGTTCTTGATCAAAATCAATTCGTAAACTTGTATTCGAAATTTAGTCCTACCAAAGTCTGCTGATAAATTTATTGTGTAATGACCTCAAGATTTAGCAGCATATATATCGACGTTTATTCATCTCGTAGATTTCTGAAACAGACAATTGACTTAAGCACTTTTCATCGACATTTGACATTTCTTATCCACGGTAATAATGCCTGTCAAATGACCAATAAATTAAATAACATAGAGTAATGATTGGATGAAACAACAATCGGAACACAGAAACGAACAGTTTTTATCACGAGTACCTTTATTCAGAATCGTGAAGGTATGTATGAAACCGAAAAAAATGCTTCACAAAATACTGGAAATAATACACAGGATCTATACTTTCGAATTGCAGAAGAAATAATTTGTAAAATGACAATAAACAGGAAGGTGAAAAATGGACTGAGTTATCTGATCGAGTTTTGGCGTTCGTGGCATGGTAAAGAATTCCAAGATGAATGTTCTTGGATCGAAGGTGAATCTAAAAAAAGCCTTAAGGTTGATAAAATTGTTCTGAAAAAACTTTATTGTAAAATAAGAATCATAAATACAGTCGTCGGGGTTGACTGATTATCAAAATCCATGATGTTAACGATTGAATAGATGTTTTCAAAAAGAATGCTCAGAAATTACAAACCACTACTTTTCTAGTATTCTGGAGGAAGGAAATTTAAAAATGTCGCGTGTTTTGAAAGCCAGATTCTGCTCAAAAAATTTGATTCCTCTTTCACATCCAAATCGAAGAAATAGTTTCGCTTGTAATCGTTTATGAACATTTCATTTCAACGATATTGTCTCTATTGTGATGAATATTCGAAATCTTTATGCGTTGTGCATCCTAGGAATCACAATGAGAATGTGTTAAGATACAAAAAATTACTTCATGGACATTTAATGGGATCGAAACAATACTTATCAGCTATGTAGAATTATCTTTCTTTTGCTTAACATGACCGTATCCTGGTAGGACATCATCAATTTACTTTTTCGTTATAAGGGTTTTTCCTTCAAATAAGTGTTTTTTTCTATCCAATCTAGCAGACAAAAAATTTTACATTAAATGATGTATAAAATTAATCAGTAAAATAAAGTACAGTGGGTTTCAATCAAATTAAGGGTTTCCTGATCTATTTGGTATGTGTATAGTCTTCCCAATTTTTCATATTTACACTCCGGTGCATTTGGTTTTTAGTCGTTTTAATTAATATTTTCTTATATGGAAAGTAAATTTAAGGAGCCTATAGAAATAGAGGGGCTGTTACGTTTTTAGGTGACTTAAAATATCGGATTTTTGAAAAATTGCATACTCACTAAGTACGCAGTACTTTGCAATTGATTCTGAATTTTGGCATAATCACAGTTTTATTTTCTCTGTTGGAGGATCTAAAGTAGCATTTCGGTTGATTGAAAACGTTTTTGATAAGGTTCAAAAAAGGAGAAAGTGGAAGAAATAGAATTTTATCGAGTGTCAAATCTATTCTTTCTCGTATTGCCTGACCTATTTGGAATGCCACGTTAGATCGTGTGGCCCTGAAGACGAAATAGCGCTATGTGACTCAATCAACACAACGATTGAACTGATTACGCTGGACAATTACGTAAAATTCTGCAATCATATTAAATATTAAGTTTCAAGATGTATGATAGAAGAAAACATCACCTACTAAGTTTAATTTACCAAATTCAACATAATTTCTTCCAAATTTAATTGATGAACGAGAAAAATAACTCCGCTTTTGCCCTAATTCGAAATAAACGTAAGGCACAGTATACTTAGGAGGTCTGTAATTTTCGAAACAAACCCATATTTAAAATTCTGCGAAAACATAACAGCTACCTCGGTTTCCTATAGGTTTTATAATATTTAGTTTTCATGTGAAAAATTTTTGGTTAACAAGGATCAAAACCAAATGCGACGGACTGTAAATTACCACAAATTGGTAAGACTATACACATACCAAATAGAATTCTAAAAACCCCAATATGAAGGAAAAACCATGTATCGCCATACTCCTGTTCCACATAAAATACAGTAAGTAAGTTAAATTCAGTGTTTGATTAAACGCCACGTTTTAAACGATGTTTGAAACTGTTGAGGTACCAATGTGATCTAACGTGATGGGCATGTGGTATGCCGCAAAATTTTATTTAGAAACAACCGGGCACCCTAATATCGTCAAATCCGGTTAAATGCACAGCCTCCGGACAGAAAAAAAATTTAACTTAACCGGATTGACCCAGTTATATGATTATCAAAAGCATTCACGCAATATCCATCTTTACAAATCTGTCGATACAACAACTACACACTGAATTTCAAACAGAAAAAAGTCATGTACATACCGCATTGAAGAGAACAGTGACAGTTGTAAGAATAAAATTTAAACCCAAACAAGGCACCAACGTTATAGGAAATAATTATATTAATTAAGAAATGTTTGACTTCTTGAAATCTGAAATAAACGTCAGTAACTTTGGAATTTCATGTTAGTGACACATTTAAAGAGTTTCTAATTCCAATTAGTATAACCAATTAAGTTTATCACCGATTTTAGGAATATTTGAATTTAATTGATTACAGCATCATATACAGTCAAGTGTACAGCCCTCGACCCACTCTCCAACTTGTAATTAATCTGAGCTTGCAGGTATCCGAGGTAAATATAGATAGCCATTTAAGATGAACCCAACGATTGCGTAGAGTTAAGCAGTGTACCCTTAACCGGTGTGCGCTCATTGATGTGATATATTTTTAACGTTTCAAAACGAAATCAAAATTTGTGAAAAATTGCCCCACATAACTGTATGCGACTTTCCGGCGGGCGTTCTGAAAGAATCATTCATTTGGGGAATTCACTAAAGGTAATTGTTAGAACTCAAAAGGTGATTCTGATAATTTATTGCATCTACGACACAATCTAGACCACCAGAAATTGTTATTAAATCTCCTCGTGAATCAACCTTTATGTAACTTGGACGAAGCAAGTTTTATGAACCCCATTAAAAATAACGATTATATAGCTTGAAATCAGTAGTGCATTGGCATTAAACCAGGATGTAAAACTTTGTCATGCTGGATACCAAATTTATCAGTTTTGTTTGGTGACATTCGACCTCAAAAAAAACGTGAAGACGATATATGAATCCCCAGAAATATGGGAAAAAATTGCCTGGAAATAAAATTACATCGTTTTGATTGATTTAATGAAACCAATATAGGTTTAATATCAAACAATTGGACTCTTATCCTCAGAGTATGCAATACATGATTGACGAAATCCGTTCATAACTCATCAACTTTAGGACCGAGGTACGAATAGTGTTTTTCTAGAAGGAAAAGACTTTTTATGTTGAAATCATTTAGATATTTCGCCTGCTTCTTCAATTTTTAGCTCATTCTCCACTTCAACGGCATTCGCTTTTTTTTCATCAAATAAATGTTTATTCTTGAATTAAGAAAAATGTAAACCATACCACAGATATATTTTACAAGTGGTATGATGTGACTCACGAACGACTTTAGATTATAATCGGAAAACAGTATGCTCATTATGAATTTCAAAATTATCTTGAAAAATCTTGAATGAAGGGAAACTCTCAAAATTTTTCCTCAACCTCTAACAGCACGACAAATTTTATAGATAAGAGAACAATTTTAATCTTTTATTGGTTAGAATCAGGGAAATTACCTGTTTATTAATAATGTTTAAACTGTAACCATACGCAATCATTTTAACATAAATGAAGTTTAAAACATAAAATACATCTCAAAATACAATTTATATATAATGACTTGCCATCAGTTATCAAATTAGTGGTTTAAAAATATTTTTCTTCCATATCGGTACAGTTCTCTTAACCTTGTCAAGTATACATTTGACATTATCGAAGACTTGCTCGGTTCGCTCTCTTGAAACTACTATCATTACGCTCGCTTCACCCACATGCACCATTCCTGTTCGGTGCTGTATATAAATTCGTTTTATGCCCTTGTCTGTTATCTTCAAATCGGTCGCAATTTTCATCAAGCCCCTCAGCGCCATGGGAATGTATGCAGTGTACAGCAGACTTTCCACCATCTTACCATCGACATTATCAGCTCGAACACAGCCGACAAAACTTGATATCGCTCCAGAATTATCAGATCTCACAAATTCAAAGGCTCGATCCATATTGATTTGCATCTCAGAGATGAATACACAGATATCGTCGTTTTTGAAGCATGAAATATTGTCCATCAACGATGTTTCTGACACGTGTGATCATGCGTACACGTGAAAAGCCTACGACGATAAAGTCTTTCTTTTAAATCATAAATGGTTCATAAATCATGAAATTTTATAATTTCGCCGGTGGTCAGAAGAGTTGACGAAAAAATGTCCAATATTAATAAATAAAGCAGGAAAACTTATCTTTCATCCACAAAAAAATCAGGGTGTCTATGGACTGTTTCTGGCTTTGCAAATACAGGATGAAAAAGGTTTCGAATGAAAATACACAAGGGACCGACTAGTCACGTTTGATAAAATTTACCTGTTTTTTGGGACATGTCAAAGTTGTCTTGGACAGTCTGACTTGGTGGGACTCATTTTTGATCGAATTTGGATGGAATACATTGAATATTCAAACTAAATCCCAAGAACCATTGAGAATTGGCAAATACCCACTAAAGTCAAATCTGTTTAAGTGCACATACTCTCGGGAAAAATAAAAAAACAGCTTTCTGTCCATAATTTTTTTGTATCTGGATCAATCGTGAAATAAATTGTTTGTTTTAAATATAAATCATATTGTTCTTAATCGTGTAAATTTTTATCTAAAAATTATGTGGTTAATGAGTTATGAGGGAATAAATTAATTTTTTTGGTGATTTAGGTGGGATAAAAAGGAACCAAGACTGGGTAATGTAATTACTAAACTTTTTGAACAATATCTTAGATAATACCATATATGTACCAAAAGTGAGAATATCCACAAAAAAAATTTTGAGTTGGGACAGCAAATCGTAAAAAAGCAGCTATAACATCTTTTGGACATTTTAGATTTTTGTCTTTTTGATGTAATTTTATTTTAGTTTATAGCAAAAATATAATCAATGTACAGATTAAAAAGTATTTTTAGGGAAAATATAGCAAAGAGTTGCCATGTTTTGCGCAGTCGTATCTAAACCCGGTAAAATTTAAATGGGGAGAGGAAAATCAAGAAAATAATTAAAATCATTGCTAACATGGAACTCGGCTAACTAACGAAGAAATATCACAAAGAATGGGCAGAAGCCTACATCTTATTAATACTTTTTGTTCGAATCTCTTGTGCAAGACTTGCAGTAAATGCCACTTCTGTTCAAATAATAAATGATAGACCGATTTGAAATATCCAAGGAAAGCTGATTCTTTATTTGACTCGACAAAAATTTTTTATATTTAGCAAGTTCTACGAATTACTGCAATTTATAGTCAGTATAATTCTTTTTTCTCTCAGATTTTTTCATGTTTTGCCGATACTCTGCAGGATTCGAACAAAAAGTGTAAGTAAGATGTAGGCTTCTACCCATTCTTTTTGAATTTCATGGTTAGCCAAACATCCATGAAAGCAGTGAACTTAATAATCCCTACTTTAGTCATTTTCCTCTCCCCATTTGAATTTTCCCGGATTTTAATGACTGCGCCAAAAAAATATGGATTTTTTTTATATTTTCATAAAAAAAGCTTTTGTGACCGACTGCAACAAAATTGTGTTTTAGAATAAAAAAAAATTATATCTATAAGATAAAAAACTGAAAAATAATTCAAAATATGTAAGTTTCTATTTTACGATTTCCTGTCCCAACTCAAAAGATTTTTTCTGGATATTCTCACTTTTGGTACATATATGGTATTGTCTACGATATTATCCAAACAGTTTTGTAATTGTATCAGATAGTTTTGATTCCTTTTTTTCCACTTAAAACACAAAAAAATTAATTTATTCACCTATAACTCAAGAATTACATATTTTTGATACACATTTACTTGATTATGAAAAGTATGATTTATCGTTGAAACCAACAATTTATTTGGGGATTGCTTAAGATAAAAGTAAATTATAAGTAAAAAACTGTTTTTTCCTTTTTCCCGGAATGTAGGTTAACCATACAATCCGCTTCAGTTCATGCATTATTTGGTCTGTTCTGCGTGTGTCTAATGCTCATTGAGTTCGTATAACTGCGCGCTCCGTCTAAATGCAAGTTTTAGGCTGTGTTGCGTGGCGTTCTCTTAGCCAGAGATGATTTAATATGATTTTGTTATTGGCTAAATTTTTTTCTAAAATCATATATAAACTATTAGTGGTACAAATTTTTATTGGCAGTCTCAAAAAGAATGACACAAACGTGAGATTCCAATGATATTGGTGTTTATTTAAAATTTCGAAAAGTCTCAAACTTGATAATCATGATAAATAATTATTTCCCAGAAGGGTGGTATTCCGCTTGGGTTAAAACATTAGTTCTTGCAGCTGACATTCTCATCGCCATCACCGAATGTACATATTTCTTATTATTGAAATTTAGTGTGTAGTTATTGTATAGATGGGTTTGTAGCCATGGATATTGGGGGAATGCGTTTGATAATAATATAACTTGACAAATCTTGTTAAGTAAACACTCGTCTTAAGTTCAAGTTTTAGTCTGGTCCGGGGGCTGCTCACTTAACCAGATTTGTTTCTATAATACCATTTGACAATCGGTGCATATATAAAACACTTTCGAAGAACGTTCAAGTTATGAGTAATGTGAGCAGGTCTTAATATTTGGGCGTACCGGTTTGGTTACAATCAATTGAGCTAGAGCGAGTTTTGCATTCTTTTACGTCCACCGTGATTTTTCTTTTACGTTTACTTTGAACATGTGCGGAAATCGTAAAATATTTAACTTTCTAAACTCAACTATCTTTTGATAAATCTTTAACACAAATAATGATAATTCATAAACGAGATAGTGATAGTTATTAAAATTATTAATTGATTATGGGTCTTGCATCCAAGATCATCCACCATGATTTCCAAAATCATCCAATTTAGACATGCACGGTGGCGTAAAAATTATTTTATTGCTTTTCGCTCAATAAAATATACTTATTGCTTTCTAAAACATCACAGATGTTAAAAACTAGAAATTGTTTTTAAATTAATAAAATATCCGTCTCTTCTAATGTCTTAACCTGTTTTTGCACTTGAAAATGCACTTTGTAATATTTAAAAAATTAACTTAATATATTGTTATTCTCTTCCGTTAGTCTCTTTTTTCGTTTTTGAGGAAAGAATTGTTCTGAACGATTTTTATGATTTGATATACTTGATGGTAT
>JWZT01001870.1:44265-61276 GCA_000827895.1 Thelohanellus kitauei | reverse complement strand
ACGGGACAAGTTGCTTGGTGACACCAGAATGAATTTCGTTCCAGCAAATGGGTATGACCAGAGGCTCTTTACTGCTGCAAGTTAGCAAGGAGTTGTTGGTGTTGATACTTGTAGTACGTAGCATTTTATCAAAAAGTGTACGATTTTGGATAAATTAGTATTTTTTGTCAGTCAACTTTATTCAAGTACACAAAGGACTATGTTAAAGTATTTTGACCGGTCTTTATTGTTTTATACAGCTTAGATAAGTCTTCACACACCGAGCGAGCGATAATATATCATTAACTGTGTCGTATTTAATGGCCACAGCGGGAAATGATGTGTACAGCGGTGGGGTAATGTCCGACATTCCCCACACAAATTAACTCATTACGTCTGCATTAAAGGAAATAGATTATGTTATGTATAAACATATAAATGTAGCCTTAGTCGTACAATAGTTGTTTCTCACTATTTTATTATATGTTGTATACTGCTATAGGTCTGCTTATACTTTTAAATGGTTCGCAGCTACACGAAGAAGGGTATTATATGCAGTTGGAATGCTGAAGATATGGAAGCAGTCTTAACTGGTATCAGACTCAAGAAGTTCACAATTCGAGCAGCAACCAGAGCCTAAAGTATCCCCAAAGGTACGTTGAAGGATTATGTTAGTGGTCTTGAAAAAAGCCACTAAATTTGTAGCATAAAACTGAAAAAGTTGGACGCTATCCAACATTTTACGTCAATTTCGCAAATGAACTGTAAGGTCATGCCACAAAGTTGAGTGCTTTATATTACGGCATAAGTCGGCCTCAGCTCAATGTCAGTTCAGTACTGAGTGGATTACCTTGCCAAGTTGAACGAAAAAAAGCAACCATATGCATTACTGGCACTGAAGGCATAGAATATACATAATGATTATTATTATCACTACTATTGCACAAAAAATGCGATTTTCAATGGTGAAGATACTGGGGAGCTGGTGTCCGGAATTACCCTTGCTGCAGGGGTAATTTCGGACGTTTATCAACCTTATATTTTAATTAATAGAAAATAAAATTATAGTTTAAATCCTAACAATTGTACATCAGTTGAAAGACATTGTTCTGGTTAGTTTTATGGTTCAACCAGTTTTAAATTTATTGATATATTGTAGCCACAAATAATTTGTCACATTGTCCGACACTACCCAGTCACGCCTAATTCTATCACAACTTTAAAGATAATCGACAAACGTTCAATTATTTGATTCTATCATGGCTTTTGTCTGTTTGTCTCCAACTTTGAAGGGAACAAATAGAATTAAATTGAAATTTATGTTAACATCAATGAAAAATTTTGATATGTGTGCAAAACTGGCCATTTTTTTGGCGAAATCTCCATGGGTGTAATATTTTGAATTTAACACAACCGAGTTTTGAGATAAAAACACGTAGACGCTTCCAGCATCTGTTTTATTGAGTTTGACCTGCTCTAAGATCAAAACCAATTGTCTCAATGTGAGATTTTGTTCTGATAGACCAAAAAAGAGGAAATGTGGATTTTCGGCAGTCCTCAGTTATCAAAAACTGGATATTCTCAACATCACAACGACTTCATACGCCTTGAGGATTTACTTTTGAATCGTATTATGTACACGTATCTAGGATCAGTGTCCTCAGGTATGAAAATGTGTTCTCATGTGAAATTCAGACTTTTTGTCGAATTTTTTCGGTATGGCTCTGAAAATGTTAGGTAAAAATATACACTCAAAAGTGCCATACTCGATTAACACTTAAGCTCCAAAGAAAACTGTTGCCTCTCTTATGATAGTATTAACATGATGCGAATAGGGACTAAGATATAGACTAATTTTTAGAAATAGTAAGACAATTTTGAAGTAGAAGCATTTGGACACACGTTATGATCCAAATAATCCCTAATCGCAATTTTTTCAGTTTTTGTTGATATTTTCAAGGTTCTTGAAATCATACACCGGGACCATATTCTTGTCCGTATAACTCGAGAGTTTCACCATTTACCGCATCTCTTACTTTCAAGAAAAAGGCACTTTTTACAAGTAATTTCGTTGTGAATATCATTTGTTATTCCAGAGAATCGAGGACTAAACTTGAACCTTAATACTAAAAAATTGAAAAACGTTTCAATACAATCCCAAGTCTTGGCCACAAAATCAACGGATACGAATTGGGAAGTTAAAAAAACCCTCCAAAACAGCTGATTAGGCGACAAACTGAGTCTTTTTATAAGTACCATTCTAACCAATGGACTGAGCTTTAGATGTTATGTAAAAAACTGGGCGTCGTATCGTCTGATAAAATCGTTACAACGTGGGCCAAAAAACTGGACGTTGTAGAGATTCCAATTTGAAAATGGAAAATAAAAAATATATTTACAACTAATTTTGAACTGGTCCAAAGATTTTGAGGGTCCCGCAATCCTTGTCGTTTTTATCCTTTGTAATTCAAGTGAATACTCTATCGAAACAAGAGAATGCTAGAATATGCTTCGACGGATGCCAAGATAGAGCGAAGGTGGATCCTGAGCACTGTACCTGGTGAACTAACTCACCAGTGTCGGCTAATGCCTAAAATGACAAAAAAACGAACGATATCGATGAAAAGATCTTCTGATGCCGAAGCCAATAATTTACCATCAAAACTAAAACTAAGAGCTCGGACCGGCCATCTAGAATTATAATCTACATACTCTAGTCTTGACACGACTCTAGCACAAGCAAGTTCCTCAGTTTCCCACAGCGAAACCAACGAATCCGCGCTTCCCGTGGCAAAATATCTTGTCAATGACTAACTACTTTCCAGTTGGATCGAATTCTATGCTTATCAGACTGGCAGGATGTGCCGGCAGAGTTCGGTAGAGTTTCAGACTAGGATACCTGATCATAAAGTTATCCTTACATTAGTATTGTGATCGACCCGCTCCCATTGGTTACAAAAAAATGATCATTTGTGTTATCCCAGGAAATTTCGTTTACCTATGACACGTGATCATACCTCGTGTTTGAACTTTTCCTCGTGTAATATGGTAAAAGTTCTTGTGTCTATAAACGTTAGTAAATCGTCCTATTTAAAATCTTCCAACTTTGTTTCCTACGGCTATGGCCTGTCCATTTGGACTCCACGCCAGGTTAATATTTTCGCCACGTGTTGTGATACAATGCATGAGTTGAAAGCATAATGTTAAGGAATAACAAACTGCGTGTGTCCCAAATTCTAACCGTTTTATCTGAAGAAGTACTGGCTAAAACTTCCGTGTTAAGAGGGTTCCAACGCACCTGGTCAACGCTTTCAGTGTGACCCTTAAGAGTGAACTCTTTTTTCAGACATTACGCAATATTTTACCAGACGTTCGCGGTCGAACGAGTATACGATCACTGTTTTGTCTAGTGATCCACTTGCCAATTTTTTCCCGTTGCAGTTCCATGCAACAGTGGCCACTTTTCCACAATGATGGCTGTGCTCTTCGATTGAGTACGTCTTTGAGAATGATTTCTGATGCTCGTTTAAATACTGAGTAGATGATCTGAGCAATATCTCCATCAACGATGGTTGTCGATGGCGTGCGACAGATTCCAAAACAGCCATGGTTAACAGCTATGTCAATAAATTTGATTTTCTGCTGTATCAAATGTTTTTTTGTTCTATCGGAAGTTCAGGCAAGAGTATACTATTACGGGTCACGGTGCGCACGTGCTAATTTTTTTTAGTCATGCTGCTTTATTTGGGATTCTTCTGATTTAAAATAGTGAGATATGGAAAAATTACAGCCTAATGAGAATCTATATTTGATATTGAATTAACAAAAGCTTCAAGAGATAACACGAAATCGTTCTTTTTCTGAAGAATCCAAAATCTTTCATCAATTTACAATAGAACACGAAAAGAATATGAATTTGTTTTTATTTTTAGTTTTACTACTCCGAAAAATCTCTGGATTTGCCTTCATCAGTCTGATTAATTTATGGATACCTGTAGTTCTGGAAGGAATCTTAAGTCTTCATTTGTTAGCTGGAGCCCTTCAATAAATCTATTTTCTATATACTTATTGTATATACCTTTAATATGGGCTTAAAATAGGCCAAAGCTATGGTTGAAAGTACCTTCATGGAATCGCTGGAAATAGGAATATTCCAACAGATAGCTTCTATATAGCCATTTTCTTATTCCCGTTGAAGGTATACAGGATCTGGCATGATTCCGATTTCCTTCAATTGTATTAGTGCATGCTCCCTTAGTTGGATCGACAAATGTCTGGCTATGATTTACGATCAAATGGAGGTGTACCATTTGATCCAAACCCAGATAACTGGCCCAGCAATCAGATATTACTGTGATACCTACATTTGGAACATGGGGTGAACCAGGTTTTATCCATCTTTGTATGATCGAAAATGTTTCGCAAGTTTGATTCGTAATTGGAATCAATAAAGAACGGTTAGGTCCTTATGGAGCTTTCCTTTGAATGGCCCCAAAGACTCATACCCTTTTTACGCGCCTTCCTCGGTGATACATTCTTCTTCCAAATTTCGCCTCGTCGATCTCTATTGTGACTTATTCCCCTCCAAGAAGAATATATGGATTATTCGGAAACTCGAATAACTTGAGCACGCATATCTCGCGACACATACTGTACCAATCCCAGGGTGTTTCCAATTTATAATGAATGAGTACCCTTTGAATATTACGCTCCACTCGTGCACTTCTCTGGCTATATTTATTAGACCATAGATGTTAATTTCAATATCTGTAAATTTATTGTTTAAAATAACTTCTACCAAGACTATTTAATTGATATTCAGAACATGATGAGAGTCAACAATCACGTTCATTTTAGATTATAAAATGCATGTTGCCCTTTCTACATTTACTAATAATGAACCTAAATACTGCGTTTACTGGAAGATCCAATTTGTCGAACCAAGATTTGTAACGTGTTAAAATCTTGGATCGACAGATCAGCATAGGGCATCGCTGAATCCAAATCTTTTTGTCGGATTTTTTATTGTCGGTCTCCAAACTACACCTGCTCTGGCGTTTGAAGCACACATGTGATGAAGCCATGAGCCCATTTTGAAAAAAAAGTGATCACCTGGCAATTATTATCAATTAGTCAGTAGAAATCTTAAATTCTGAAAACGAAATCTACATTTTTCTGCATGACTCGAAAAATTCCGCATATGCGCGCTGTTACCCGTAATAGTATACTCTTGTCCGATATTTTTGTATTGTGCTGAACAATATGTATTTATTAGATAGAAAACGATTCTCTTGGTTCCGAAGAATATAAAATCAGCTTCTTGTATCGTGGACCATGTAGTATTACTATAGAATGCCATGCGTTCATAAATCACATTGGTTATATTGTTTGTTTCTGCAAGATCTAATTGATTACTACTTTAATATAATTAGATTCTGTTTAGCTATTTGCTATTTTTATTGATTATTATGTGGAAGTGGTCACAGATTGTGTATTCATGAATTGATGAAGGAATCCTTAGTTAGGAGTTACGATTAGACATGACATGATCCTCTGATCCCCGTCCATTATTGATTTTTACAAATTTCTTTATATATTAAACATAGGGGGGAGTGGATTCTCGTCCGTAGATGTTTAAGTCAATGTATATAGCGTAATGTATTCACCGTCACAAAATTCGAACTCCGATTTTATTGTTCAATTCCCATTTATGGTTTAACATTCACTCCTCAAGACTTCGTTTTTTTGAAAATTCATATCATTATCATATTTGGTGGTGTAAGTATCGACAAAAATTCAAAATAACTTCGAATTATTTCCAAAAGCCGAAGGTCAGTAAAAATCAATCTCACATCTATAATTGATCCTTATTCATACAATGACAATGCGAAATATTAAAGAGACACTAATAGAAACGCTCTGGTCCTATTTATACGAATGGCTTGGACTGTATATGTTATTCATGCTTCAAGATACATTTCAAAACCATAAACACACGCCTCAAGTGCATCGTCTCAAGTTACATATTGGACATTACAAAAGCCAAAACATATTTTAACATTGAGATTTGTGTCAAATTATCCAGAATCTCAATTTCTATCATATATTCGAGATTGATGCCCAAAATGCCTCAAACCTTAATTTGAAGTTACTCGTATCCAAGTAGCCTGTATTTTAGATTACTATATATTGGTTGACTCAAGCGTTTCCTTTATTTCAGGAATAAGTTGTGGAAGATTGTGTTCATTTTTTATCCATGAAAATATTTCCTTCATTGTTGACCAAAGCAGATTTTGGCTATCATGGACACAGTCTTTTTAGACCGTATGGCTTATTAGAATGAATCCCAAAGTGTAAACATGCTATAAAATAGGACTCTGCTCGAGATTATAGATCTGAGTGAACAAATCATTTAGATATTGGTTACATGATCTCCAATCACTATTTTTTGTATTTAGGAACACCGTTTATTCTTCCAGAATCTGTACTTTTTTAACTAATACTACTTAGTATCTGTGCTTCCGATTAACCCCATAGGTCTTCAGCCCAAGGACAATGGTGGTCACATTTTATCATGATAATTACAATGATGTAGTCTGGATCGTGTTGTTGATGACTCCCTCTATTTTTGATCACAAATCGATTCTTTTATCGTCTCAATTTAAGAATTTATGGGGCTGTTTTCGATTTAATTCAAAGAAAATTGTTCAAAGCCATGCAAATACACCTGACAAACATTTCCTAACTTCGATGAATTGTCCATCTATCACTTGAATAATGCAATAATTCTATCGTTATGTTTTGATCTAACAGCGATTTTGCGCGAACGGAATAACCATTTTGACTTTACTCAAAAGAAAACGAAACAAGATAGTATACCTTTTATTATTACAATGAGAGTGGTCGAAATGTGTATCGGTCAAGTACGGTTGTGAGCTAAATGAAAAAGCTATTATTGGAAACCGACGGAAGACTTGTGTCAATAGTGAATCCTGGAAATTCTATACGATTATCAGCAAGATAAACCTGTTTATTAAGACGCGGCCACGTATCAACATTTCAACATTTCGTGTGCACATTAATAGGCAAGCGGCTGTTTTTGTCAGAACAAATTTTTCGACAATCTATCATGTTTATATTATCCATGACCCTACTGTAGTGGTCCCGCGTTAGCTTGTAACCGTGGGAATTTTAACTGACACCTCGGTCAATTTATTCATGTCAAATGTACACGTATGTACCTTGAGTAAGTAGACAACGCAAAACCCTGGTATTCTGATTCATAACTTGCTGGCAACGTCGGTAAAGTTGGTATGATTCTATCATTTTTTTTGAGATTTGATCAAATCAACTTTGGTCAATTTTTGATGGAAATTCGTAACAAATTAGGAAATAATGATTTTGTCATTTAATTCTAGTCCCTGGAATACTAAAAGATATCTTTTCTTTTGATCTCATAAAAGGTTAAGAGAAGTACTAATTGTGGATTGGGTGAAACTAAATCTGTGAACAAAGGCGTTTTGAGGTTCAAATTCATCATATTTGATTCCACTTAAACAAAGTCTTTTTTAGAGACGACATGCTGTTTTGGGTTAGATTTTAAGAAAATAGTTTATTGTTGAGTTTGGTGAAAATTATTTGAGATTTCGACCCAAAGGTGGGTATCAGGTTAGTTTTAATGAGTGGAATTTGCTCATTTTACTTTGTCAGCGTCCAGATGCCCGATTCATTGACCAAACAAGAAAAAGAAAATTAACCATGGAAAATAGTTCTACACTGGAAGACGAAGGAGAAGATATATTTACACTGAAATTTATTATATGTAAATACTACAAAACCTTCCATTCACCTCACACTCATGGATTAATTGCATATCTTGAAAGATCAGAAATATCGAGGACTAGTTCATCAGCCGAAAAGACTATTCAAATTATATTTCATTAATGTAGAGAAAGGAAAATTTTGGAATCTATTGATTCTTCAGGAATCAACAAAAATAGTGATTAATTTGTTGAATTTTTGTCTTATCGTTTGCTAATATATGAATGAGCATTCATTTCAAACGCAAAAATTGTGTGTGGTACATCGCGAGGTCCCCATAGTGAATTGCGAAACGTCGTGGTTCTAACAGGAGTGAGTCTACTTCGCGGTAGAAGAAAATTCCTTCTAGGAAGAATTTTACGCGGGGACCACAATCCATCCAAAATAGATTTAAATGAATTCAATTTACTTCATGAAAATAATGAGGAAGGTATCTCTCCTGTTAGAAATATGACAGAAGAATTGGAGGGCGTTGGATTTTTTTGGAATCGCTGACTGTCACATCAACCCAGATAACAAAACTTATCAAACCAAAAGCGTGAGACTGCTACACATGGAGAGAATAGATTCCTTTACTTTGATTTTGTTGATTAGAGAACACTTTAAAGAAGAATCTACTTTTTGGGTTTATTAATGGGGTGCATAGGGAAGAATTTCAACAATAATTCCTGGATTTTATCACTAAAGGTTAATCACAGCGTTGATTTTGTGGCAACAAATGGTACCCGTACCCAAGATATCGAACGGGTGTGGGAAAAATCAGAACTCAAACCTATGAAAATATAAAGAGGTTTACCATAATGTCTTATAGAATCTCAACTCACGAATTTATGTACATATCTAGGTTTAATTGAAGGGAGGGATTGATTTTTTCGAAGTTTCTTTAGAGACGCAGCTCAAGCTTATCCTATACGATTTTAAATCAGAGATCATCTGTTTAATTTGAAAAATCAGCATTTTTGGCCATTTTGTTCGCTGTCTCAAATTGGTGATCATTAACTAGGACAATAAAGATTACAGCAGACGTGACACAAGACGAAAAGAATTGAAGATCATTGTTACGTGTCGACCACGTGTCTCGAAATATTGAGCCGATTATGAAACACGATGAAATTGTTGTAGTTAGTTCCTTCGTTCTGGATGATGTATATATTCGTTGTACCGTAATATAACTTAAAGTATCTCTCTAACTGTTTAAACCGCGCTTTAAAAGATATTCAATTTCAAATGAACTTCTTCCGTTAAAAGGTACATTCAAACAATATGATGCCTTAATTTAAACTTAAGGCATACAGGAAATATGCTTTCTGCCGGTGTCTGTCATTAAAATTTTATTTTTGAAATACATTTGTTGATATAAAGGTGAAGAATTATTCATAAATTTAATACTTCTAAAGATCGATTACTCACAGCTCTTATGCCCCATTAAGATAGCGCCATTTCCCCTTTTGTAGTTTAATTTCGCCAAAAAATATAAATAAATTAAAACCTGAAAATGTATAACTTTAAGAAGGTTGCAATAAAATTCAAGCCTTTGAAGGGAACTTTAAAAATTTTTGAGTCTCCCATACCAATCCTTGAAAATTCTCCTTCTTAATACGGCTTGAAGCCAAATTTATATTGGTCAATAAATCAGACGAGTTTGATGCATGAGGCGTTGTTTTGATGATTTGTTTCCATTCTGAAAACAGTAACTCAATAGAATTGAGATGTGATGAATGCTGTGGTCCCAATATTATTGAGAGTTCCCCTCAAATGCTTGAATTTTATCTAAACGTTATTAAAATTGTATATTTTCACTATATAATATATCTAGCTTTTACTGGCTTAATTGAACTATAAAAGGGGTAAGAAAGAATGCATTTAAACGATTCACTTCTGTATAGACAGTCATTAAATCACTACTTCTTGAGAATTATATGCAATATCAAGAACTATCGCATAATAGGCGACTCCAAAAATTCTATTTAATGTTACGATTGATTAAAATAAACTGAATCACAAACTACATGTAAAAGGAACAGTTTTAATATTTTAGAAGCAGTTACTTAATTTTAAAATAAATTATCACTTTTTCTCAAGATTTTGAAGAATAAACGTTGATTCCTATGGCTCCTAAAGCTCCCACTTCATGTGTGGCAGATCGGCCAAACTAGGCCAGGTTCAGACTAGGGTTGCTCTATGTGGCCAGATACCCCTGCCTCGTCCAAGGCATTCTCGAGACCTGCCACCAGATCTGACTTCTCTAACTGCTCCCTCGCCTGCGATAAACGCCGGCCAACCGGGCCCAGGAAAACATCGAGCTGGTAGGAAAGTGCGACTCTGCCAACTCATGTTGAGAGTGAGATCTGGGAACTTTTCTGAATGGGTTAGTTGAGATGTTTTCCTATTCTTCTCAAGCTATTCCCTGATACCCTAGAGGCCCAAAATTCAAAGGAATAGCCTACATCGGCCACCCCGAGTCCCCCTTGTCGCAACCTGCGGGTAGTATTGTACGTGGTGCTCATCAGGCTTCACAGGCCAATGAAACGCTAGCCGTTCAATAGATGCTAATCTGGCAAAGGGGAACAAGTGGCACATTAACAGGCAGACGACGGCTGATGGCCAAATACTCTCCAGGTTGAAGACATAGAGGTCACGGGCCAATAAGAGACCAGCTGGCACGAGGTCGCCCTGGCAGACAAGGCCAGCTTGTGTGGTCCACAACATGGCAGGTAAATGCCTTACAGGATCCGAGACCTAGAGGGCTACAGGCGCAAAGAGCGATGAAGCAAGGCCTCCCCAGATGGTCAAGCCGCTACAGGACACCGGTCAACGGAACGACAGTTGGCACAGCTACAGGCCCATAAGGCCTGGTCTAGGCCTCTATGGAGTCTGGATTCATGTGCCAAGGTCGTCGCTACCGGGCCGAGATCGCCGAATCGCCCGGCGCCGAGGAGTCGACCAGCTCCTAGGCATTGAATGGCCGGAGCTAATCTGGTTGTAGTCACTGACCCTATATTAGTTTATAGTTTAGTTTTGGAGGATAAAGGTTGAATCACTTTCTAACCCTGCGGAAAACATCGCCAAGATAATAATTCTGACATTGGCAATTTCAAAACATCAATTTTAAATATAAGGTTTTTCTCTGTAGGTTTCACGAATTGAGAAACAGAAGAGTGATGATATACTTCTTTTGTACATCAACCAATAATACTGTAATTTTTGAATTTTTCTCCTTTTGGTATTGACACTGTATACTTTAAAAAGCAAGTGTTTGATTTAAAAAATAGAGAATTGTCGAGTTACAATTTGAAAGCCTTAATGTTCATTTGGAAATACTTGAGAATAGAAACGTGAACGTAGTTCACATTGCAACCGGTCGGATTTAAAGATCCGGAAAAATAAGACCTGATGATTCATAAATCCAGAAGCAACATTTCTAGCTCATTCGATCAGCTTTAAAATCTATTGTTTGATGCTATTTAAATTGTTGGTTGTACACTTTCATGCCTGAATGTTTTTTTGGAAACATGAACCTGATGAGAAATAAATTAAGTAGTCGTCTTATTGATGAGAACCTACAATGATGGCTAAAATTAAAAATAATAACAAGCACACCAAACTTAACTTTTGAAGGAGATACAAGACCAACGTTAACATTAATTACTTGGTCATCAGTGTTATAATTTATTTTAGGGATTCTTTAGAAACTTGATATCTAATAATTATACTATCAAATGTAAAAAAAGCAAAAAAATTGTGGCTTTTTAAAAACATGTTTCTACGCATATTTGGCTCTTCAGTTCAAAAGTTTTCTGACCTCTGGTCTAACCCAAACCAAAAATTTAAAGAATTTTAGAGGTTTACGTCAAACTATTTTTCAAGAATTTTTTACCTTTTGATTCAAACCTAGGTCAGGTTAACTAATTCAAGAAGAAATGTCGATTCAAGATAAACTTTCTTTGTCCAATTGTAAAAAATAATTGGCTATACCACGTGAAAAAAAGCTTAAGATAATCCTGGTTTAATTTATAAGTCATGATAATTCACGATTTGGTGCAGTGAGATGGTGCCACTCAAGTTTTAACCATAAAATAAATTCTAATTTGTCTAATGGAATTTTCCCTTTTTCAAGACTATTAATTCTCATTACATGAAAAAGTTATAATGTTCTGACTTTCAGCCAGAACTTCAATATTCAAAGAGCATCTTGTGTTTGAGTAGAAAAATGAGTGCATTTGGAGTCGAAATACACAAACCACCGACGCCCACCATATGATCACCCAAATACCGCACGACGCTGGGAGTCCAACTATGGATATAGAATATATTCAACATCTTGAAAATTCAAAATGATATTTAGTTAAATCTAATCAGAAAATTGATCGATGAGTGTTGTCGAATTATTCGGCATTTATAAGTCAAAGAATTTTAAATATACGTGGGACAGAAATTTTAAAATTTTGATGGTCGAATCCATGACAGAGTTGAATAAAAATCTAGTTATTCAATGTAAAGTGCGATTATTTAATAATTTATTTGGGGTTTAACGCTTATCGATCATGGAAATGATGCACATTTATCGCATGAATAATCACTTACCATCCTACTTAGTTATAATTAATTCTGGTCAGATTTCGTGAAAATATCACCCAGAAAAAAATAGACTCGCCAGCATCTCATTTATTGATCAATCATTATGAATATTAGGGTGTGGAAATTTCTGGCATTCAATAATTGCTCATATATATATATGTAAAAATTTAATAGAGATTAATGTAACCGATTGCAGGCCAAATGAAATCGAATTTTGCGAATGCTTTTAATATATTTGAACGAGCACAATGTAGCATAAAACCAGATGTGATAAAATGTATTTATACATTCGAGAGATTTGTATCGATTACAATTTATAATGATTGAAAATCAAAGACTATTTTTATATACGTGTTCATGTTTGCATTTACTTCCTCTAATGGAATTTATGATAATTTAAATTACTGACATTAACTGGTAAAAACCGAAGGGAATAAATAGTTTGACACACGGACTTGCTCAAAAAATTGTAACTCGTCTAATAATTCAATAGATCAACCCTACCTAATCAAAAGTGAAATTAAACATATCCTTAACTTTGTTGAATTTCGAGTACTTCTAAAACTAATAATAAATTCTGTTTATAAGATATTTACCCAGAAGAATAGATCAGGAGATTGTTGAACAGTGATAATAGTGCATCCAAGGAATCTAGATTCTCACCAGATGCTGTATAAAATTAAAATATTGGTGGGTGTAATATTCTTGACATCATGTTCATTTATAAAATTATCAATTCAGGCCTCCAATGACAGGAAACTAATAAGGGATTTAAATATATTAAGTTCGTTCGTATTCAACAAAAGGTTTGAAGTATTTGCGGATAAACGAAATCACAATTCATTCATACGGTGATGTTGCGAATCGCGTGGAATTGAATTGCCAGTACCTACGTTATCGCTCATTAGTTGTCGTGCGTTTTGTATATTATGAATGGCATATGATGGGTTCTCGAGCGAGGAAATGCTTTAATTTATCTTTCCAACAGCATAACTTGAAAAAAGCTGAATATATTTTAAATATAGAATATGCTTCAAATTCATTTTAAGTTTTTATATTGGATAAAGTTCATCGCAATTCTCAAAACAAGATGGATTAGTATTCTGCTTCTGAATGTTCAGTGTTAATTGTATGACTTTTTTCCCATCGATTTTAACGCCAGTCCATCATTTAGGGTGTTCTATTTTACGGTTATAAAAACATCTGAGTTATTTGGGGGAGTTTGTTTTCCTGTCCCAAATTTTTATACAACACTTCGTATCGTCCCTTATTCCATACACTCAAATATTATCGTTTTGACGAATAAACAGCCCTCGTTTTATCAATCCAAAAAGTTATATTCTTGTAATATTGTGTTTCATAACCAAAAAATTATTTTTTCGTCAATCGATGCTTCTTCTATCTGTTTTATAAATTTGTAATTGGCTCGACGATAATTTGTGGGTCCTAAACAACGAATTTTAAAAAGACAATGAAGTACTTTATTGAGTGATTCGCATTCAGCCAAGATATTTTCAATATTTCATCTCCTTATATCATGCGTATACGATCAGTTACAAATTCAACCTGCTAGAAAATAAAATTTTGATATTTAACACCTCGATATCCTTTAAAAAACTCTGTAGGTTAAATATGTATTTTGAGTCCAGTTCGGATGATTTGCAGACTATAGCACTTTTAAGCGATATCAAATGTGGTTTTGTTTGACTGCTTTTTAGACATCATTGAGAATGTCGGGAATATAGAAAGAATTGAGAGACAACCTATACTTAAATATGGATGAAAAAGCAATAAATCAAGATTCAACAACACAACACTATTTATTTTTGTTCTTATTCATAGTACTTATTTTTTCGGGATCTGGCTTGATTGATTTCCCTTTGTTCTTATGGATTTTTCGGGGAATCGCAATGTTTTAGTTTTGTTCAGTGCCATAAATTCCACTTTTGAAGATGGCAGTTACGAAATTTTTTCTCTGGCCCTTTCTGATAATCTATTCTTCCACGGCCAAGGGCCGGTTTACACATTCAACACAAAAAATTTGAACCTTGTAGAAACTGAGATAAATGACCACGTTCGTTGCACGCTCTATTACCATTTATCCCCGCTCTCCAAAAGGAGAGGTTGGCGATCGCACAGTTGGAACATATTGGATCTTCTTCGTTGATATTCGGATTTCTAAATGATTACTAACCCATTATTCTTGAAATTTAACCACATCGTATTTCAACTGATCAATATTTATTGTGATCTTTAACGGTACACAATCAGATTTATGTCTCTGTTCGAAATATTTAAAGCATAAATATATTTGTATATATTTATGTATGGTAGCCCACAATAGAAGCCTTGCGGATCTAATTGTTATCTAAGCATATACCTGATATCTGTAACGCAGGTTGCGGCTATACCTGGGAGTTTCTCCATTCCAATTCTATTTGTTAGTCCATTAGACACCAGTTATCGATTCGGCTATTTCCAAGAAAATGAATATTCAATGTTCTCTTGATTTTTCGATATTAAAATATGACTATTCGGATAATTTAAATAGTTGTCCCAGCGATTATAAGCTTGATGACGAAATATTTTTTAATCCTATAAGCCGCGCACACGTCATAGGATTAAATTAGGAATTAAACACAGAATGAAAAAAATCGAGTTTTGGATGAACTGAATTTAGGATAGCCGCTTGTTATATTTCAAATAACTTTGCACGCTTAAGGCTGTTATAGTTGAGCTACAAACCTGGAAGGCTAAATCAATGAAAATGCCCCTTTAAGCCTAGATTTTAGCTAAAAACATTCATTTACAAATGATTTATACTTAGTGATCGCAATAAATACGGATTATATTTTTCAAATCATGCGCAGAAATCACAAATGATTATATACAAAACGATGTCAGCTCACTCGCTGCTAATACGAAGTTAGAGCACTAATACACTAAACCAATTTTAAAGAGACGCGTTTTCGAGAAACGAGAGGCCTGAGTGGTCATAAGAATGATATTTAACAGGTGGGTTACTAGGTTTTGACGATAGTGTCACTACACCGTGGCTGTGAACACCTTCAAAATTTCAAAAATTAACTTAATCATATTTACTTTCCAATACATTCAGGCACGAGATCTGAAATTAAACATCGTTGTTACATCATTTGTAGTTCGATTTCACTAAAACCTGGTCGTTGCAAAAAAGCGTAATTTCAACTTCTCCAGAGCAATATAAATTTATTAAACTTTGAAAATATACAATTTTAATAAAGTTTAACTACTTCATATGTTTGAAGCTAAATTGAAATTATATTATTTTACAACCGTATTCAACCACAAATAAATCCTATTGAGTTACTGATTTCAAAATTTTAACTAGTTACACCTAGTGCATCAAACTAGGCCGATTTATTGACCAATATAAACATTTCTTCAAGCAGTATTACGGAGGAAGACTGCCAAGATAAGTACAGGAGGCTATCGGACATTAATTAAATTTACTTCAAAAACTTTAATTATATATTTTTTTTCTTAAAATTACAAATGGTGTAAAACCATTTAGCCGACTTATTTAATTATTATGGAGGATCCGTTTTAGTATCTTTTTACAGCAGCTTTTATAATCTGATTAACCATTTTTCTTCACAAGTAACCCCGCCAATTCGCCCGAAGGAAATTATTGTTATAATTCGCCTCATACATGCTCATAAACGTTCCATCTTGCGCGTATCAATAAGTATCACGTGTATATTATCACGCACAGGCAAAAATTCTATATGAATATAATAAATTTTGATCAGATTCACCTGTGATCGTTTTAAATTGTAAATTAGTTTGATTTCTTGGCCAAACGCATTGTTAAATTATTTTTATTTTATGAGACTAATCCAATAGAGATTATATGTGGTTTCTATTTATACGTTTCAAGGATGCAAAGATCATTCACACTCTACTTTTTTTTATAGTAAACAATAATTTTGGTTTATATCTAATTACCAACATCAGCTTAATCACGCGTTAATCTTTGAACCGGCTACATGTCAAAATAAGGTGGATTTCTAATCTAATTAAATTTCACGTGGATGCGTATATCATAGGACTAGGATATAACCGAATAATTTGGCTCTATTCCCTGTGAAATCCATTATTAAATGATAAATTGGTGATAAGAAGTAAACCTGACCTTTAAGATGAAATCGACAGAGATACGACATGGGCTTGTTTTATCCCCACTCTAAGTATTTAATCAATCACTGTAAAATGTTGTCTTCTGGTTTACAGCCCCAAAATACCCATCATATCTGCTCATTTTATATTAAATTTTTTTATTGGTGAGTTTTTCCGAGCGTTGACATCATTTATTTTCCCGCGTGAATCAAATTAAATTATATTGGATAAGATCTAAGATACATAATCCTCTCCTCGCAATTTTATTAATCGTATACTTTGATTCCACATTCTCCTTGTAATATTAAAAGAGTTTTATCCAAAATATAAACGATGTTATATCTTCTGAAAAAGAAGTTATCTCCTCCTGATGTCAAAGTTGTCACAATTCAAGAATTAGCAGCTAAAACTTTTGTGACGCTGAATGAAAACCAATGCCTGAAATAATGCTTCATCGCCGTGGAATCCCTGCTTG
>JWZT01001867.1:62635-81246 GCA_000827895.1 Thelohanellus kitauei | reverse complement strand
TTGAGTTGTTTTTGAACAAGCTGAATGCATTTTCACTCGGATTTAAAAATGGACTGTACACGGGAGGAGATTTGACTTTAATGTGTTCATTCTCGAGATTATTTACAGCATTGTGTTGGAATCCAACATTGCTTACCTCGATTATAAACTTTCCTTCTTTCTAAACTTCCACCTATCTTGCGTGGAAACTAAAAAACGTTTCGGCGTTCACTCCATAATCGAATACTGCATCTTACTGAACAATATGTAATTATCGGATCTCAACTCTTCAATTCGATTTCTCCAATAAGTTATGTATGTCTCGACCCTCCACGTGGAGCTGTTTCAATACGATTTGAGGTATTATACTTTTTAATAAATAATTGAATTGTATATTCATGAATATCAAGAGCTTTTGAAACTTCTTTAACTATTTTCCCTCTTCTTTAACTGATTTTCTTGAATTTATTAAAATCATGAGACGGGATTTTTTTAAATCGATGGAAGACAACTATCAAGAATTAAAAAACTCGCGATTAGTCTGCAAAACCGGAAATGATTACCAAAATCTTCATATTTTCAAACTAATTTCTTCATGAATTACATGAATATAAAAAATAGGTTCGCATTCATTGAAATGTCAAACCATAGAATTCGCCGGCCCTTCATTTTTAAGATAGAATAGGTTAGTATATCTAAACTTTAACATAATTTTTTTTAATATCACGAAGAATGAAAAAAGGGCAATAATAATCAATTAGTCTGAGCATTTTTTACAACTCAAATTTTAATTGTTAGTCGAATTTTTTTCAAAACGAAAATTGGATTAGTTAAGATGAATGGATTTTTATTTATGATACGAAATATCTCAAACATAGACAGTTAATTGTATCAATTGATGTCTCCCAAGATCGGTTCCACTATTTTCAGATCTGAAATGCTTCAAAACCAGTTCTATACTGCCCGTTCCGTTTGGCACAAAACCCTTTGTTTCGTAATTAGAAATTATATGCAAAAAAATGATCCCCCATTCATTTATGGTGTATCTAAAATATATTCTTAAAATTTAGCTAATTATGAGTTTGGTTACTAAAACCGGGCCATTTTAGATATGTATAGATTTACAGGAAAGTGTTTGCTTTGGCCAAAAATAAATGACGAGGTGTTAAATAAATCTCATAAAAATCGACCAACATCTCCCCATTAGAAGGAAATAAATCAGACAATTTAAAAAATGGTAAGTAAATCTCACGTAAATGAAAGATATACCGATTGAGAAAACGAATTGTTGTTTAGTTGGGCTATTGATGTATCATTGTGGAAGTAATGTTTATAGGGTTTCCCGATCAAGTGCGTAATTTTCCCAACCAAGCCCGTCACATTTTTTAACTTAAATTTTATCAATATTTAGCACGAAAAAATAATAAATTCTACATCTATTCATTAGATTGCTCTCATAAATAACACCTTTTTTTGTATTTTAGCGTATTTCGTTAATAGCTATCACAGTCAGAAGGTGTAATTTCTATTGAATCACTTGATTAAATAGGTCGGTTTCTGATCTCAGAGACGCTGGTTTTACAATGTTCTTACGTTTTGGTAACAAATTTTCTATCTGGTTGAGGAAAGGCGAGTAGGGTTGAAGGTATATTACCCTGTAGCTATTATCTTGCACCATGGCCTGGACCCTATTGGTTTTGTAGAACCTCACATTGTCTATTATGAAAATACACTCGTGTGTTCCACAGGAAATGAACAGTTCAAAGGTCTCTATGAAGTATCCACAAAATTGTTATTCACTGAATCGTGATCTTATGCCTTGGAGAATGACAGGGTGACCAGCATTCTCGAGATCAGAGACCGACCGATTAGTTTAATCGAAAGTGACCCAATAGAAATTACACCTTCTGACTGTGATAGCCATTACCGAAGTATGCTAAAATACAAAATAATATGTTAGTTATGAGAGGAATTGAATGAATAGATGTAGAATTTTTTTTAGTGCTAAATATCGATGAAATTTTAGAAATAAAAATGTGACGGACTTGATCGGGAAACCCTGTAAGTTTTAAAAACTTGTAACATATAAGAAGCCGCTATAATTTTGGGGAAATTCTCAGAAATTTAAAAATCATACAAAATTCTGCCCATTCAGGCGCAACACACTACTTGAGAATGGTGGTTTCGCCTTGCTCATAATGATTATTTTGAATTACCAACCCCCTCCCATTTTTCAAATTTCGCTGGGGTATTTTTCTATTTTGTTGTTTGGAAATTTTGGTCAGACGACTATTTTATCCAAGCTTCAACTGTCCGGAGACATGCTCCGTCACCGGGAAGGGGGGGACAGGTTTTGTTTATTTTCGGGATTGATAATGTTGTTTAATTTTTGACTGATTTTTCACAATTTACATGTAGGTTCTTTTTCTTTGGGTTCAAGAGCCTAAAATGGTGTGAACTATCTAATTGAGGGAGTTTGTAATTTTCGAAAACTCAGATATTTAAAGTTCCCCCAAAACTATAGCAACCCCTCATATGCAATAAGTTTTTAAAATTTATTTCTATGTCAAAAAATGTGTGTTAACAAGAGCTAACCCAAAATTCAAAGGATGGCGGCCTACTTCAAATATCAAACTTTTCCCTTTTTCCCATCAAGGTTAGTTTTGACCGCATTTAAATGAAATTGTAATAGTAAAAATCAAAACTCAATGAAATTTTAAAAGGACGACATTGACATTTCAAAGGACGAAATAGAACTTAAAACCCTGTATGTTAAATATCCTTAAGCAATATAATTAAAGAAAATTCAACAATTTTATTTTATCCTAAATTTTTCAGGCACTAAATTGAATTGCAAAAAACCAAATTGAACTAAAAACCCTCTATCTCAAAATCGTAAGATATAGGGTTTGTTGATCTAGGCGTCACTCTTAAAAGGGGGGTTATGTACAACAAATTTCACTATTGTAGAAGATATTCGTGATATATTGCAATGACATCTTTAAAGGATTAGAGATTATGGCAAACTTTTCGCAAAATATCAATACACGAGCTGAAATGATTTTAGATGGCCAGTTTATTACAATTTTAAATACAAACGCTTATTATTGTTGCGAGTGATATAGACAACATAAAATGGCAAAATGATAAAAGAATGATGGATTTATTTATATTTTCGAATGAGATAAAGCCTGGGATAAAATGAAATCCTTTTGCGAAAAGCAGAATGATAAAACATGAATGGCAGAGGTAGATATGTGAGTTGTTTAATTATAATTCTTACCCATTTATTAAATTTAGCAAACAATGAAGACTAAATAGTTGTAACGAAGACAAATGATTTTTTTTGATTTAAAATATATATGGACGATAAGTGTAAAATAAAATATGAAACTCGCAGATGCAAATAAAACTTATAATGAGCATAAAGTTTTTTTATACCAAAATGCTGAATGAGGATCCATCGAGAACGTGCCAAGCCAAACAAACTTTGGTTTTTAGTCACAAATAATATGGATAACAAACTCTAATCCCCGTAGTTTATAAAATGTCTTTGCTCAAAATAAACGGATCTAAGTTTGCCTAGGTTCTGAAGGGAATTGGGTACTAATAGTTTATGTGTTTTAATCAGGAATTTTTGAAATGTAGATGAATGCTTGAGCGAAATTTTTTACATTGTGATCTATCAACGGATTAAAAAGAAATGAATGGTATATTACTGAAAACGTTTATATTTGTGTTCACTTTTAATAAATGTCTCGTTTCAAGAACCTTTCATCCACGATACAGCATCGTCTAAAGCCGGAATGTAGGAAGGGTCGCCCATGGACACCATAACCGGCTTCGAATCCAAAAACTCCTTGAGAATCTTAAATAATGTTTAAGATTACAGATCGTATATGCGAAACAGAAACCTCTTCAATGCTTCTTAACCTCTGCTCCCATTGAGGAAGCTGAGCCGTCCGACTGACCTTTATCAAGATTAACCATACTTCTAACATGGCATCAGTTAAAATCTGGTTCGTTGATTCGAATTTGGATATATAATCAAGTTTGGCCAAAGCGCTAATCTAAAATAAAGCATACATAGCCCGTTTAAGGTCTGACTCTGTGGGACCAGTTGTGAATACACTGTTCAAACACTTGCAAAGCTGTTTTAGAGACTAGAGTTATTCAAAATACACTTCTGAATAGTTTTGTGGTGGTATAATCGAATAAAACCCAAAAACTCCAGTTTTATCGTATGGGATATAAAAACAGCTAGCCTTGATAAGTGTACCATCCAGAGCTGAAGAAAGACTATAAATCATGTCATATAAAACTGCGAACGACTGCCGGTGCAACTGAGTAGATTCTCTTGAGCTCCAAGATATTTCTAATGATTGTTAAACATACCTGTAAAACGCAAAACGCGGCCCACTTATTGTCATCGAAACTGAATCATTAAGTTTAAACCTTGGAGCAGGATATCCGAATGCAGAATGGAAATAACGACTATCACCCAAGATAACGCTTTCTCCATCATGTGATTTGGGACGAACTTCATCTTCAAGGGGAGATCGAGGTAATTCGAAACACTCGGAAACATATTCTTCTATAAAAGGATGTGATAAATCTTATCATTGTCAACACGTACCACTAATAACACCTACGGTCAATCTATCAGAGGAAAACATTCGATTCATGTAAGCTTCCACAACATGTTCTCTAATCTTTGAAAGACAATCAGATCGCACGTACAGAGAATTACCGTAACCGGTTCTGGTTTAAAATGACTTTGAACCTGAACAGCTTTTCGTGTAATTCCTCCAAAATATCTAATAATAAATATTTAAACATTCAGGTAAGAGATTGGCTTTTAGATTATCATGGTCGATGAGACACGATTGTAACGCGTAATGAACCTCGTGGTAATAGTTTTTCGGGTACGAAAGCGCGGAGCCGATAAAATCTAAAACATGGTATCTGTAATTGAAACAGGTTACAAATATCGGCTCCCACAAGCTACTCGAATTGAAATATTGTCTCGTGATGTTTCGACGCTAATAATTGAAAAACGATACCTAACATCGGCGCCAATATGGAACAGAGCCCTTGTGTTACTGATGATTGTGTTATATCTGTTGCTCTAACTTTATTATAAAGGGTGACTCCGAGTATGTTGTGACGAATCACATGTGAAACCCCGCGCTCAGACTCTTTCTCATGTCGCGCGCCAGCTTTGAGGTTCACAATGATCTGGGAAACATCTGACTTTCGTTTCCATGTCAAAACCTGCTCTCCTGTTTGAAGTTTGGATAGCTGCCATTATTGAGGCTTTACCATAAATTCAGGATTCGAACAACTCTTGGTTTTTTGAACATCGGGAACAGAAGCCGTTTTCTACCTTAAATTCTTCGGATACGAGCGAAGATCTGAGGAATGGCACTGATCTGACAAATGGTTGTAGCATTATGTTTATGTTCTGATTTTGCGCATGAAACTTATCATAACCTTATGAAATGTTTAAGTTGAGGCGGATTAAGAAAATACATGCCACATATCACTTCCCTTCAAAATTATTCGCAATTACAAACCCTGTATTTCTTTATTGGTATCTCAGAAACAACTTCCAAATGAGAAAAAATGGCTATTAAGTGACAAGAGAGATTTAGTCTAGCATTTTCGATCCCTGATGATTTGGGTCCCATTCGGATTTCATTGCCCAGTGGACGGTGAAACCAACTTATATATATTCTCAATTAACGGAACTTGAAGAGGCTCTCCTGTTTAGTTTCTAGATTTGGAATACTTAGTTAAACTACGGTTCGGCCAAGACTTGTTTCTATTCATTTCTCGTTATATCGTCAACATCTGAAGATTATCAAGCTGACTACTTTGGATATTTCTTGAAGAGATCAGAAGAGTACAACAAGGACCTAAAACATGTGATGTATGGATCGACCACAATTCGATGTTTTCTATTTAGCGAAATAAATGTCGGCGTTTAAGATTACCTTTTACCAATTGTGTGAAATACCAAATTTGTGCAACCATGACTGTTCGATCACAGTGTCAAGTATCTAGGCTCCTTTTAAGTATTCTCCAACTAGATTTCTTTGAATTATTACTGCGGAGTTGTAGCCAAAATATCAATATTGCATTCTGTACTTACGATAACATCGATGTGGTTCTGCTCAATTCAAAGCATCATGAGTAAAGTAAAGGATTTTATTTTTCAACTACATTTTACATTATTTCTACAAATTTTGTTCTTTCTTTTTCCGAATTCTCGCCATTGTTTGAGAAGGAACTAGTGGCTCATCAGTATAAAAATGGCTTTTGAATTCATTGATTGGGTTTTGTAATTATGACTGACTTTCAAAAATCTATTCTTACCAGAGCCGTCTGTTTTCTTTAAAAGATATTAGAATGAATTTTAAACAATAACATCACTAGTAATCACAAGTAAAGTATTAACTTAGAAAAGTTGAGATATTTCAATTTTGTAGTCTCCAAAGTATCAAGGGAAGTAATTTAACTATCTTTAGTTTAATATCGTGTCGGTTATTATTATGACAACTTATTGATACCTATGAAAACGGAGTATTATATTCAAACCACAAATAATAAAAAATGAAAAGAACCAAATTAGGAACATCTTAAAGTTGTTTCAATTCTGGAAACGCTGACCAGGTCGTGAATATCCAGAAAATTGTGATCCGCCATCACTTAAACAGGTAAATGATATATGACAAATTCTACTTCAATGAGAAAACTAACTTTCTGACACGTGTCACTGTTCATTTTTATCCAAACACAGACACTATCATTTCCTTAACTTAAAAATAGTTTATAAGACCAGTCTCATTTTTTGATATTTCTCGTAAAATACCTGTTTCCATCTTGTTTTTATTCGACCAAATTAGATATTCCTTTAGTGATCAGCTGATTAGTTCGATCTTTATAAAAAAGTAACTGGAAAATGTGGACAAACGTAGATTATCTATATATTTCGTATCTTATTGCATTAAGAGCCCTATCTTCGAAATCATTATTCGAATCTTACAAATTGTACTTAATAACAATTATTTCTTAAGTTATGAGCGGGTATTTTATTTCGTCAATACAAACCCAGCCCATCGTCGGTTAGCAGAACAACTAAACCTTAAGCAGATTATTATAATTTGTGACGTTAGAATGTTAAAAATTGGAAAATATTTCCATTAAAAATGATTATTCCATCAATATTTGTTGTGAAGCAACAATTGAACCTCTGAATTGTCTAGCCATTTGCTATATGTCAATTTTCGAACACTTTAATATTTATCATTCGTTATTCATGATCTACCTTTCAGAAGAATGAAAGCTGATTAAACCCTTCACAGTTCGACGTGACCAGTTTCTTTTCTATGAAATACTGATGCAGATGTTGAAATCTATAGTTTGTGATTTGTTCCTAATTTAAACAATTTACAATTATGTTATACATCAAAAATTTACTCGACATATCGCTATTCAATTCTCTGTTTTCGACTTGATCAAATAAAACAGATATCAGGTTTCTGATCCAAGGAGTGGCCATTTCAACACGGATGTCTATCACGTGTCTAGAAAAATTAAAAACTTGGACTAATAAGAGTAACATGTGAGATTTATATAATGATATCTTGTTTTAATAAGAACAAAATAACATATAATTACGAGAGATAAAAATCCAAAACTTGCCAAATTGGCGAATCATATCTTTGAACCTGTCAGTGAATTCACATACTTTACATTTGAAACGAATTTGTCACAGATGTGTGCTAAAACCTATTTTTTCTTCTTTTCCGACAATAATGATGGCACCAGACCAAAAATTTAGTCTGCTGGTCTGTTTGAGCCGTTGATTCAAAATCAAACCATTTGAGTAGGAACAGCCTCAAAATAGTTGATAAACTCTTTGTTCTTCAGATTTGAAAAGAAGATATATGAGACAATCGAATCATTATCTACTAATATCTCGGACATACTGATGATCCCATCTTGGGTATTCGAAAAGCAGAATTGACCATCTTGAACCCAGATTCAACATTTCTGATTCATATGTGAAAATTTGTGTTGCCAAAAATTAAAAATATGATAGTTTCGAACAATTTTTCATATTACAAATCAGGATATCGATCAAGACCAATCTCAACTTTTTGCTGTTCAAGAAATAACCTGAATCTATGCTTGAGATCACCTTAAAATTGAAGGCCATCATAAGAACTTTCAAATTTGATTCAGAAATACGTCTGCTTACTATAATCGACTTTCAGATCCAGGAAATACGTTTCGATAAAGAATGTCCTTAATCCTGTCACTATTTCATGTCAAGGGATTTCAGTAACCTTTTTTCGGATACTTTACTTTATCACACGGACAAATCAGCGAAAAAACGAGTTGCCTAAAAGATATAGTTTGTATATACCAGAGGTTTTCAACCTTTTTTATGCCGCGGACCCCTAGAAGCTCATCACGGACCCCAGGTTGAAAACCTCTGGTCTGTACCCTATTGTAGAGCGTCAGGAAGTGAGAATTAGAAATACACCAGGCGTTTTTTAAAGTTTGCGGAAACTATTAATGAATTTCTCTTATTGATTTATGCATACCAATAAGGAATTATATTTACAATTTCGTGATATCAGACTAAAACAAATAATTTGAGATTTTAAAAAATGACTAACTAAACGTTGGATCAAATTTCTGATCTAAAAACCCATTTATTTTTTCGTTTTCTATATAAAACAAAGGTTTCCATCAGTCATCTACAACTAGATTCCATTCTCTCTGTGTCAACACAACCCCAATACATTATTTTTAAATTCGGGCATTTTTCCAGAAAATATGTGTCGAAAAATCTAATTTATGGAAAGTTAGTGTAATAGAAGTTTGACTTTGAATTTATGAAGAACCACTGGTATCCGGTGAATTTTGTGACGATAGCTTAAATCTCTCCCAAGAAACTCTTATTTTTTAACGTTTAGATTGGGTATAAAGGGATGTAATCAGTTTATCTACCAAGTCCATTAAAGGTATTATCAAAGGATGGAGGCTACTCTCTTTATGAGGAGCAGTAGAACGGAAGATACCCAGGTTCATCAATTAAAGTTGACAGTAAATTAACTGCCCTAGGATTTAGCTCTGTAAATCAATACTAGAAATGTCAAATAATAAATGATCTTCGAATTATTTGTATCCTTTTCACTAAACCAACCTGGTTTTACGTGTGGATCTTGGTTTTTCATAATCTTTGTGTAATATTTCTTGTTGAAATTTCTATAAGTTTATCATAGGCTGGAATCGTAAACGTTTTAGGAATGGGAGAAAGTTATAATATCGATGATTACGAAAAGTTACTGTAAACTTAATAAAATTTTGGTCTTCACAAAGGGTTTTCTGTTGGTTTCTTGTCAGAGATCCAGAGATCATATCCATCTATTGTGAAGAGAAATCTCCAAAATTATGTACTCGGATAAGGTCAAAATCATGAATTCCATAAAAAACAGTTTTTGTTGATGTTATTCACACAAAGGATATCCATTAAACAAAAATTGATAGAAAATAACCCTGCCTTAATAATTGGCCACGTGATCAAGCAGTAGATAATCACAAATTTTTTCGAGAACCACATTTGCTTGAATTTTCAACTACATGAATGATTTTAATATTACGTGGAACAGTTACTCAGTTCCTTTTCGTAAATGAATCTAAAGAAAACGAATCAGGTTCTGCTTATCATTTTTAGTTGACATAGAATGGGTTAACAAGGGAAATATTTGGGTATGTCGCATTCTGAAATGATTAGCAAATTAAAATTTGATCATTTAGATCGAAAAGGTTGTTACGAGCCCTATCCCATAGGGAATAGACTTATTGTTTCTGTTATAATTGCCTCAAAACAGTTGTTCGCCAAATGGGAATGTAACTTCATCGAAGCATTCAGATGAATGAGTTCTCGACCGGTCATTAAGTAAAAATATCCAAACAGAAGAATTAATAAAGATTCTGCGATGCTATATAGCGGATATTAATGTTTCAAAACTCGATTCTGTTTTTGGCAAAGACGGATTAGAGAAAAATGTTCCAAATTGAGTGATCACAATTCTCCCAAAACTCCCAAACGGTCCAGAAAAAAATGTTCTTAAAGCGTAAGCAAGATTCCTATGATGGAAGTGTCGAGCCATATGTGCCAGAGAATTCAACTTGTTGAAATTCATCTTTTTATTTTTTGAGGAAGTTTGTGGAAAACTCCAAACTCTTTTCCATCTACGAATGGCAAAATTTAAAGTGTTGGTGGGTGGCCATACAGAATCCATTATTACGTGCAGGTTAAGAGCCATCATGTCGATGATAGATTGTTTATTTATGAATCGTGTTCGGACGGTGAATGTCCACGCATCTTTAGAGACACTCGGATTAGCCCATGGGATTTTTTTGGAGACACAGCAATGGAAGCCGACTTTGTTGATTTGTCAAGAGACTTCAGCTATTCTGAACTTCAAAACCTGGCCGTTAAACGTTCTTTCCATTTTGTGACAAAAATAGCTATTTGACGCAATTTTATAATTTACTTTTTTTTCTGCCGTTAAACTGAGAAAAAGTGAAAAATTGGTTATTGGTTGAATATAGATTTTTGAATCTATAATATCATCACATTTTAAAACATTTCGATTCATTGAATAAACAGATGCATATGTTTGCATTACATCTGGTAATTCTCTGGAGGCAGACAGACAAAATCTAAGTGGGAGATAGATGATCGCAAATTTCATGTCCCAAGACGTTGGTGAGACAAGTCAGGCTGAGGGTGTATCAAACTCAAGGACAAGAGACGATAAATCAAGATCAAAGTATAAGAATTCGACCAAAGAACAAAAAGAGTAATCCTTTATTCCAACCCTTAAGAGAAGAGCTTGATATCGCCTTTTCAGTTTTCAAAAAACAGCCTCCTGACAATCTCAGAAAAAGCAACTTTTTCCACTTCGACTTGGTCTTTTATGACACCAACAAAGGGGAAGTAAAGGTCGACAAGGCTATTTTTTCCGGCTTTCTCGAGGATGAACCCGTGAACGATTCGCTAATATAGGGAGAGAAAAAACTTAGGAACGGAATCATCTATCAGCTGTCATTCGAATTTCAAAATGGTATTTCCCCTTTTCGACAAGGTAAAAAACAGACCGAAAAAATATTGGTGCGACTCATCGACAGTTCTTCAAAAAAAGTTTCACTCAACACTAACTTCAGGCAATATCATATGAAGGACAGGACAAAAATCCTGATATGTGCCGCGTTCTTTTGACCCATGAAGTGATGTGCAGGTATGGCCTTTTATCAAATCAAGTCGATGTTGTGACAATAAATCATGTGGAAACAGAAACGAGACTCCATCAGATCCTTCGATTTTGAATAATGGGTAAGATGATTTTTCAAACAGTCAAATCTCAAGATATTTCATGAAGTGTAATCAAAACTGCTTGAAAAATGCGGGAAATCCTCGGGAAACTCGAAGATTTCAAGTGAGGCTTCAAATGACAGCAGGTCATGATTGCCTTGATTCGCGAACCAGACTTTGTGATCTTAGCCACTTCTGAGAATATGTTTGTTCACAACAATTCGAAACACGGTCGACGTTCTACGGCAATACACGACAGCCATTCCTCTCATGGCTCTCAGGGTATTATGGTTAAATATGAGATTTATCGTCAAAATTTCCGATTATACACTACGTAATACCGCAAGTGGGAAGATTATGCGGGAATGAAGAAATTGCTATCATCGGAGAAAACTTTTTCGAGGGTCTAAACGTAGCTTTTGGTAGTACGTTTGCCTTTCAGACAGAAGTGAGCGTCTCGGTTAATTCAGATTATAAACTCGAATATCATGAAAGTGAGAACTCCACCTTGTGTGGGAAATCTCGTTGTTGAAATCAAATTCGTGCATGATTGTAGAATACTTTTGCGTGGGACTCCTCCCTTGTTCAAATACGATCGTACTAAAACTAGTTAACATTAGCCGACAATTCTGAAGTAAAATTGGATTATTTACTTGAAAAATTGTGGTCAATTTTGCCGAAACAACAGACGGAAATCAACAAGCCAACAAAAGTAGTGCCGTTTTACCACCAGGAATTAATATTGTGCCGAGCTACAGAAATTCTTGAATTTATGTTGTCCAATAATTCGTTGCTATTAAATCAAGCAGAAAATGGGTAGGTTTTCCTCATCAACAGTCATCATGTAGTACCTTCTTTGCCGTCCTCTATTCATGCTTCGAACTCCAACTCCACTCCATTACAAAATGGAAAAGACATTATCCATCAAAACTCCATGAAGCCAAATTATCAGATGGAAGATGGGAAATATCCTACAATTAAAAATCCAGAGTTCGCTCGACAAGGATTTCGTTGTAACGGCCAAAATGGATTTGAAACACCAGCAAATAATCAGGTATTGTAGATTAATAATTCAGAGTTACGTGATGGGTCCAGTCATTTTAGGAATGAACCAAGTCTGTGAGCCAGTCTCAGGCCACCCCTCGAATATATACATCCCTTACCCAGGAGTCTACGAGGCTCCACACATTTCCATGAATGTTCCATGTCCACCAAAACGTTCATTTTCAAATGACAATACGATGCTGACTCACTAATGACCTCAAGATGTTTTAACCAAATATTTTTATTGTAAAGAATTTATTCTATTAAAATTTTGTTGATATTTAAAAGATGGGCTAAAATTATTATCCGGAATGATTTTGATTGATAGAAGAACGTGAACTTTTCTGCATATATGAAGTTTTAGGCGGGTAAGAACATTATTATACCCTGAGAACAGCTTCGGAAGACATAGTTTTAACTAAAAATATGGAAATTCAAGTCACCAAATTTAGCAGGTGTAAGTAAAATATCGTTAATTGTTCGTTCAAAAAGCAATAAAATTTAAATAGTCTGATAGAAGATTTGGTTGACGTGATCAATCGTCTGGTTGATTCTCGAAACACCTTGCTTTTTTCTCGTCCACCAGTTAAAAAGTTAGATTCCTTTTGTGTATCACTCGGGTATACTTGTAAAATGGTATTTGAGTCCATCCATTGTTTAATCGTACTGTGTTGAATCAACCACAGTTTATCGATGTTTGGTTGTTTCAGACTGATTTACATCTATTAATAAATCGCAACTAACTAGGTGGGGCATATCCTTTGATTTCAACTATTGAATGTAAACACCTGATCCTGGCCTCACCTGGGCTTGGAGAACCCAACGAATAGTGTCTTTTCCCGATTTTTCAAGCTCATATATGAGCCATAGTTTCAGTTCACACAATACCAGCTACACCACACACCTTCAAAGCTATTATGGCTGTTGTACTCCTGATTTCCCATTCACTTTTGGTTTGTTTCAATCGGATTTCTCTCCCTCCAATTATTTGTGATTAAATGTAACAACCATCTAGCGGCTGTCGAGTAATCTGCCCAATTTTTAACAGAAGATTGATTTTTAGACTATCAATCCCTGGCATGCCTGTACTGAAATAAAAGAATAAATGTAAAAAATATATATTTAGCACTCTAGGCACATGGTTCAAACAAATACTTTTCCACTTTTACGTGATTTATATTTAGGGTACTGCAATTTTCATTCTACACCATTTCCTGGTTTTATGTTCAAAATGTCTTTTTTTGTATTTTTATAAAAAGTAAATATAAATGTATAAATATTCTATCTTATAGGGTCTTGAGTGTATGCAGTCAGATTATCGAGTCTATTATGACCTGTCGTTTACTGAGACTGTCCTGTGCCTAACATCATAAATCTTTTTAGCATTTATCATTTATTTTCTTATAATAAAAACAAACACAATAAGAAAATTTGAATGTCACCATCGGAAATTGGGAGCAGAAAATGGTGTATGTTCATTGTCACATATCTATAATTTGAGAACTTTCTGGATTATTGAAACACTATGGTCAATTCGATTTCTGTGTTAAATTCTGGCTTAAACTCACGAAAAAGGCTTACATCTCATAGTTATTAAGCATATGCTTTTAAGTGGGTGGCTGTTGTGATTTGACAACTCAACAAATGAAACTTTGTAACCAACGAAACCTATGGGTTAAATATTGGAAAATTTTATCAGAATTCTGAAGATTCCAGCTCCAAATGCATATTATAATCACCGACTATTCTTGACATACAGAAACCTACATCATTGTGCCTTTGAATCAAATTCGACAACACTGACAACGTATGAAATCAAATTGGCCGTTGGTCATGTGTGTTAATACACTCAGGGAAAAAATCAATTTTTACCTTCTAAATATTTTGTATCTAAATAAAAAAATATATATTTCAAATCTAGTTTGTTCTCTACATGATCAAATAAATTCTTATAGAGAAAAATATCGGGTTATTGAGTTATTAAGGAATAAATAAATTTGTTTTAGGGTTTGAGGTTGGAAAAAATAATGGGACTTAAGACTGGCAAGTGCAGCCAAAAAACTTCTTTTACAATATCTAGAATAGTATCGAAAACAGATTATGAATGAAAAATTGCATAAAGGCCTTTTGATTTTTTAAAATAATTATTGTATAGATGCAATTTTTCGTATTTTAAAGTTCATATGTCATCGCTGCACATAATAATAAGCTTTTTTAAGTAAAATTTAAGCATATTTTGGCCATTGTTATTCCATTCGTGTGTGATATATATAGGTGAAAATATACATTATGAAAAAAGTTACATAATCTAACAGGAAATACTAGCATCTTTTTCAAATTAAGTTAAAAATTCTCTTCTATATATTTTCAACAAACGTAGATTCTTATTCCAAGGATATATTCATTAATGCATCTTTTATTTATTACCAAATCTCCTCCGTGCTTTCATACGTTCTTCTATTGATATAAACTAGCGTAGATATGTTTCTACAAACATGTCCCATTCTATTCAAGTAAGCCTGCTAGATGGCCATTGGAGTAATATTTCTGATTGTGAGGAACGTTATCCTGCTTGAACATTATTCATTGGTCCTTCGCTAATGATATTTCGTCACTTGTTGAAATTATGCATAAAATAGTTTTTAAACGGATCAGAGACGATTGAGATAGTATTTCTGATTAGATTATGCAATGCTTTGTCTATATACATCACGTGTAGGTAGATTAAAATTGGTCAAACTATGCTCAATCGTTGTTAACAAAACTTTATATTCCTTGTCATTATGATATATATATATATATACTTTAAAATAAGAAAAATTACAAATGTACAATAATTTTCTAAAAATAATGTTTAAATTCGTGCGTATAGTTTTTCATTTTTTTTCTTTCCATTTGAATTATTTCTTGAAATTTTCATAAATAGTCCGTTTTCGAAACTAAGATATTGTCAAAACAGTTTTGTGACTGCAATAGCCAGTCTGAGTAGTTTTTCCGCACCTCAAAACTTAAAAACAAATTTACCCTTTAATAACTCCCGAAGTGAATATTATTCAAAGGTAGCAATTTGCTCGATCGTGTATAGAACGATGGAGATTTGAAATATAATTTTTTTATTTTGAAACAAAATTATAAGCTAAAAACTGTTTTTTTCATCATCTATTTTTCATAGATTGTATTTATGGTAGGTATCGGATGAACTTTCAATATTTGCCTTGTGGTAGATACTCAAAAGTCTTTCAACTCAGCAATGATAGTAGATTAAGTAATGTGCGTCACCAATATTCATAAAAGTAAAATGGTCATAAACGATCGATGTTGATTTCCTTGTTCACGAGATAAATATGTGCAACTTCCAATACAACCAATCAAGAATCGAACAGCTCTAAAATTATTACGAACCACAGTGACAGAGTTGTGCTCATGTGGTCAGCATAATTTTTTCAGAAGAAATGTCTTGCTGCTAGAATATGAACATGATTCTTTGCGAGCCTAAAACATTGATAAATGATAAGTAAGGGGTTCGATTATAAGCTGTACCAGGCAGGCCAGAAATTGGAAATAACAACAAACTCGATCAGTTCCTGCCGTTATAGTTTAGATTTTTTCCCAAATTGCAAACTAAATATTTAGATTGAATTCAATTGACGCTCAACGTCGACCCGTGCAAAAAATAGCTTCGTTCTCGATTCAAGAATTTTAAGGGAATTCATCATCACTAAACTACCTTAATATAGCGTAAGCAATAAGCCGTTGTTATTTGTGCGGTGCATCCTATTAATTTTGAAAATAAGCCAAGAAATGGGTCCATTTAATTGAAGAGATTTTACAAAATATCTCGATATCTTGAAGGTGGGAATACATCCTAATCATATATGTGGAACGCTTGAATAATTGGAAATAAATGTGAGCGAAGCCAGTTATCATAAAATTTAGGATTCTGTGAATTATATTTGTGATTCATGATTCGACAATTCTTTGCCATTTTTAGACTTGATTTAAAAATGAATAGGCGAAACGATCAGAGGCTTGATTTGTATTTTCTGAAAAAAACAACGGCTCCTGCACGCAAAATTTCGATGAATACACGAACTAGAATGAAAAAAGTTGTAGATCTAATTCTGCAGCTCAAGCGACCATTTATAACCATACGAAATTGAGGGATGACTTTCTGAACGACCACTGAATATACCAGTCGTATATATGGGTTATGGATGTGAGAAAACCTAGTAAAATGTCAAATAAAACAGCGCTTGAAACATAAATATACCTTAATAACCTAAGTAGGTGCCCAAATATTCACAACAATTAGCCATTTAGATGACATAAAATAATATTATGAGCCTAGATTTTTGAAGAGGGAATTAACTATTTTATGTTGAATGTTTTTAATTTTTGAATACTTCGATAAATTAATACAACGTATTACACTCAGAGGCTTAAAACCAAATGCTATTCTATATTGTTTTAGTAATACATATCAAGAATAATTTCTAAATGACACCATTTGAGACTTGTTCGTCTATGAACCACGAGACTTTTATTGGGTCATTGATATCCATTCTCTCCGAAACGTGCCAAGCTGAAAGTTTTGTGTTTTTTTGAAGGGTTATTTCTTTAAAAATCTTATTCTTTTGTTCACCGGTGGCTAAGAAAATAATATTTTTAGCGTTTCTAATCATCTTCAGAGTAAAACTGATTCTTTTCGGAGGAGGTTTGGGCGAATTTATCACAGGGATCATTAATTCGCCTGTCCATAGAGATTTATCCATTTGAAGCGGAAAAAGGGACGCCGTATGACCGTCGTCGCCTAGCCCCAGAATTATCAAATCAAATTGTGGTACCTGAATTAAATGAGTGGATACTGAGTCGACTACCGGAACGTGAGAATGTATCAGTTTCAAATAATCTTTACAGCATTCTTCAAGTCCCAGTTTGTAATTTATTGGATAAAAATTTTCTTTTGGTATAATTCCTTCGAATACTTGAGTGTTTAAACGGTAATTGCTATCATGATCTGGAAGTTAACATATTAACCTGTGGGGTCAACATATCTTTCATCTCCTAAGAAAATTCTGAGGCTTTTAGTGGTTATTTGAGACTTCTGCACAGATTTTGCTAATAGAGAAGCTCCACTACCACCCGGAACTGCAAAGAAATAACTTGTATCACGATTAAAATTTTTCTTCAGGAAATTTGCTACTCCCTCAACGATTTCATCTTCATTTTTATGGACGAAAACATTAATATCGTTCTTGAGCCCAATATTCAGTAGAGTCATAATGCCACGAACAACAGACCCTATCATTATGCTCAAAGATTACCTAGTGCCTGGTGCCTTTATGGGCTTGCGCGTAATTGAGGCTTCAATCACCATAACAGTATTTGATTTGTTGGCGGTTTAAAACAGGAAATGTTTCATGGGAAGATGTACCGCGGTTTGCGACTCGAAACATAAGGTATGATAATAAATATCGTTCTGAAAACCCATGTTAAATAAACCCCTGAATGTAATCATCTCCAACATCAGTGAATTTTCTGTTGATAATTCAGCACCTGTATCCAACTTAACCATCAGCGATTAACATTAAAACTCAAACAAAAGATCAATTTAGATCTAGTTGAGTCTTTTCCTGGAAACAGCTGTAACAGCTGTAAGATGAATAAGTATGCACTTATTTGTTTGGACTAGTGTATATATTCTCGAACCTTAAAAGGGAGGCAGTGAGCCTTCCAAAAATTGAAGATTTGAGAAATTTCTGACAGATTACAAGAAATCTGTTGGCTAACATTTCAGATTTATTGCATTTTAGCCAATCCCAGGTTCACAACGGAGCTTGGATTTATGAGATTTGGTTCCAGGGAATTTTTGGACACTCATTGTCCGATTTTAGTAATTCGTCAGCTATTTCTTATACAGGGTTTTAACTTCAATTTCGTTTTTATTAATTTCAATTTCGTTTTGGTTAACTTCAATTTCGTCTTTTGATAACTTCAGTTTAGTACTCTCGTAATTTCATTTAGTTTTGAATTTTACAATTTCATTTTACCACGGCCATAACTAAGCTTTTGGGTTGGAAAAAGGGTAATTGCAGATTTTAAGAAAGCCACCGTCTTTTGAATTTGGGGTAGGGCCTTGGTAACACACGTTTTTTGACATGGATTTTTTTAAAAACTTAGAGCATATGGG
>JWZT01001867.1:0-18544 GCA_000827895.1 Thelohanellus kitauei | reverse complement strand
TATCAGGAATTTCAAAAAAGTATTGTAATTGTTCAAAGAAGATACCGAACGCACGTTTTAACCAGAGAGTGTACAGTCAAAACAATAATTTCTGCACTAGTAACAAAATTTGAAAATAATGGAACAATCTTAAATGACAGAAAAGAAAAAGTTGGACCAAAGATGAAAGCATTGATAAAAAAAAACATCAGTATTGTTTCAGAAATGATTTAATCTTAGTCCTACAAAGTCTTTTCGAAAACATCAGAATTTACCAGTAAAGGAAAGTACATAGTGTGAAAGACTTTAAGATATAAATTAAGCCTCTTTCAGCCTAAAATTCCAACCCATCAACCAATTTCTGTATCAACAATGGAAAAAAGATTTGGATTTTCAAAAATAATTACCGCCTTACTTAGATTCTCATATCTTAAAGGCTGATGATATTTGGTTTTCAGATGAAACCCATTTTCATTTAAACGGGTTTGTCAACAAACAAAGGTGGAGAATCTGGGTAAATGAGAACCCACATGTTGTAATTTCGGCACAACTCCATCCCGAGAAATGCGGTTTGGTGAGGCATATCATCATAAGGCATCATTTAACATGTCTTCAGTGAGATAACAATCAATGAAAATGTGTATATTTGTATTGTAGAATCAAAGTTTCGACAAATTGACTCAATATCTCCCGAATATGTTGTTTATGCAAGATGGCGCCTTACTAAATACACCGAATGTTTTTTTTCAAAGTTAAACGAAATGTTTGATGGAAGAATTATTGAGTTACACTTTAAAAAACAATGCAAAATGCTGATAGACTGGCCTTCATATCCATCTGATTTAAACCCTTGTGATATTTTTCTCTCGGGTTACATAAAAGATCGAATTTATCTAACCTTAACAATATCTGAATATAAGGAATCAATCCACAAGATGATCAATAGAATTAGAATCGAAACATTACAGCTCTTCATTTCAAATTTTACTGTAAGAATTGGAAATATTCATGAAAATGGTGGTGGGTATATAGACAATATTATTAATTGATAAATATTTAAATTTATGAAATGAAGATTTTATGTGAAACTGTTCTGTATTCCTCAAAAAATAAACTATATTTTGATATTTCCAAGTAGCGCAAGCGCAGAATGGTGAAATCATGTGGTTTTGAATATTCAAGAATTTTCAACTAAAAAAATGCGAACTTCTTTCATACTTCAATCCTATTAAAAATAGGACGATTATATAAGATCTTGGACGATAAAAATTCTGGGTTATTCGAACGAATAACTAGCAAAACAACGTCCATTGATTTTTGAATATTTCTAAAACAGGTAATATACCTGATCTATTATATATTTATCAAACAAATTAAATGTTTGTGAAAATTAATTATCAAGAAATATCATGATAGTCCTAAAAATAGACACCTTGTATCTTATTGTAAATTGAAGTTTAAAAAATAATCAACATTTTGTGTTTTGCTCAACGAAACACGTCACAATTTGTTGAAATTCGAATGCTTTCCAAATGGAAGAGTACTTGAAAACCAAGTCTCAGGCTGATTAATATTTCGGTTATGGCTATTGGAAATAAGGATAGTCTTTAATCATTGAAAAGAGTGGTGCGAACCTTTTTGATAAGAGGGCCACAATTCGAATTCCAAAAGCCTTCAGGGGCCAAAACACTGATGTGTAATTGTAATGAAGCCTTTTAATCAATCGAAACGTTATGAAAAAATGTGGCTTGAATATCAGTATTTCAACTTTCGCATTGATCTTCTAGGGCCAAATAAACGATTGCGGCGGGCCGGACGTTGTGCACCACTGATTCAAAACAAATTTAGGCGAAAAATAGTTCATTATTGATGAGTATAGTTTCCATGACGTTATGGGAAATAAATTGGAACATCTATGCGTGAGATCTTGTAGGTTTCCGCCAGTGAGAGACGCAAAATTCATACCTGCAGAATCAGCCTGAAGCAGTTATTTTCATCTTTATTCGCCAACATTATATTCGATTCACGATATGCTTCAAAAATGGAAAGTTTCAATTTCATCAAAAACTGGGATCATTAACAAAACTTCTCTTTTCTAGGCACATGTGTGAGTTAAAACTTGAATAACTCATGAAAATCGTTCATGGTTTACTCAAGAAGCTGTCTAAAAGTAGAACTATCGATACAAGGGGAAAATACGTTTCAATGGCAAGTTTCATATTTTTAAATATTTTATTGTCTGCATATCTCTGAAAATAAAATATATGGTGATAGGCCTTTCGAATTTTAAGCCCAAAAACATTAAGAAACAATGAAATCGGGAGATTTATTTATTGTTGACATCAAGAGTGATGCGCCTATATTGCTGATTGGGCCTATATTTCTTCGCTACTAAGTTGAGATTTGAAAATGAAAGATACAAAAGGATTTGACTTTAAATCTGTGATTTATGAGTACTTGAGGATATATTCAGTCCAGGTTACAATCATGTATCTTTAAAGAAATTAGCCTATTAATTAGTTTATTTGATTCAAATACCTTTGATTTTAAAACTAATGGTTATTTTCAAGATATATTTTATAATTTTGGAATACAGAGCAATAAATTCAATGCATTTAGGACAAAAATTATAACGATAAAAGTACCGAGAATTGGCCATTTAATTAGTTTGTTTGATTCAAATACCCTTGATTTTAAAACTAATAGTTATTTTCAAGAGATATATTATTATTTTGGAATACAGACCAATAAATTAAATGCATTTAGGACCAAAATTATAACGATAAAAGTCCGAATGGTGGATTCCCGGTGAATGCAAAACAGTTAAAAAAATATATGATAAATTGATTATGAGACTGAATAATTTATTAAAAAGGCCATTAAAATAGATTATTCGAATCAAGATATTAACCAGTTATATTGCTCATACTAAGACATCGTGCTTTCCAGCCGCGTATATTTTTCCCTTTCCCGTATTAACAAAATTTGACAGACACGAGCCAGTTTATAATTGGATGTGTATATAAGCTTTTTTCTAATTTTATTAATCTAATAACACGAGAAAACAAAAAAATTGGATCGATAGTTTGAAAGGATGAATGTTAGATAAAAATCACAGCTTTCTCATGATCATTCTTTCCACATGTCTTGGATCCATACAAATTTCAAGGTTGCCTAATTTGTGAATTGTGGGATCTTCCCCGGTATTGGTTGTAAGGAAGTTGTAGATCTTTTCGAGCATTTCACAGCCGTTCATTCTGAATTTTGGGACATTAGCAACATAAGATTTTCTCCATTGATGGTAAGACATTTCTTTCTTAGAATTTGACATGACTTCTATGAGATGTTGAGCCAGATGTTTTGGATTTGTGAAATTGAACACATCTAAATAAGATCCTGGAATCAAATGATCCAAATTTTTGTTATAACCCATAACAATTGGTATCGATCCAAAAAGAATAGCGTGCCAATATTTTTCTGTGTTATAATCTTCGCAATGTGAATTTTCAAAGGCTAGGAAGAATTTATGATTCGATATAATTTTCTCCCTTTCCGGATGCATAATTGTATGATTGAAGCAATGCCCATATAACGAAATGGGCACGTGCTTTCTTAAACTTTGAATGTATCTCAAACGAACGGTGTTTTTGATATTACAGTTCGATATGACCGCGACTAGTCCCTTTTTTTTCTTTTTAACTCTAATTTTTTGTTCGCGGCTTCGGCTGTCTCTTTTCTTAAAGAAGCCATAAGGTATATAAAAATAGCTACTTTTATAATAGCTAAACACCCAATGAGTGAAATAATCTATGGATAACTGTAACCGTAATGCCAATCTAACGGCAAATGGCGATTCCTAGTATTAAGAATAAAATTACATATCCAAAAACGACCATGATCTTTTTGGTGGTGATATTTAGCGGTTTATACTGTTTCATAAAACTAAAGTGGTCAACAAAATAGAGAATGACGATATCAAAGTCGACAATTTCGTTTGATCTTGTGATTGAAAATAAATGAGAATGCTCGCATCCGATTCCAGTTAAATCAGGAAGCAACATTTTAGAAAAAGTAGTCCCATAAATCAAAATCGAGGTCTTGTTACTTGAATTGACCGTGACCAAATCTATAAAAAGTATTAAGAAAAGAATCATGGAAGCGTTAATTGATGAACAAAACATATCTCTGTGGTATCTCAAATCTCATTCATATATGCTCTCTCTGGAATTGCTTCCTTTCAAAACGTATTTTCTTTGTTAAAACATCCCTTTGACAGTCGATTCAAATAATTTATCGAATCCATAGCTTCTTTCTCATTTAAACGTCATTTGATTAATAAGAATTAAGCTGAAGCAGGAAAAAATGAACTCGAAATTCTTGGATACTTAATTGTAACTATGTGATCAAATTATCCCTTTTTAATATTGTATGAATTGAAAGTAAATTTGATGATCCTGACCCAAAAAATCTACACTTGATATTTATTTGTGATTTGTACGACATGTGAAGATATTGAGAAAAGCTCCCATCGTATTATCCACTAGACTAATTACTAGTGTTTACTTTAAAAAGGGTATGGAAACTTTCCTGTTGTAGATATTTTCTTGAGAATTTTTTTAAATATATTATTAATGTAATTTAAAGGTCCTTCGAATCTGACCCCAAGTCCTTATCAAATCAAAAACAAATAACCATTATTTTTTTAGTCGGGGCAAGGGAAGCTGTGGGATGCCCTGAATTTTGTGGAGTACGCGGCAAGAAACATCTTAAGGTAGCTGCCATGAAGGCCCCGTAACTCAGTTGATCACGAGTGCAGTGATCACGACGAGGTACCAAGCTTCCATTCGAATTCCAATAAAGCCACAACTACTAGCCGCAAAAGTGTTTTGTCATGGGTAACCGGCCTCATGAACCCCTATTCGAGCTCGAGCCAGCCTTTAGGATTAAGGAATCCCGTGTGGGACGATTGCTGAATCGCTTTTAAGGTAAGATCAGAGATCGCTGGGACGGTTGCTAAACTTTCGTTTCAGAATATGAACCAGATAATTAATTTGACCCAGCTTCAACAAGATTTCAGGACTTGACTAATTCCAAATACTACCCAATAAGAATCTTGATGGACTCGTGGAGACCATTACGTACTATAGTAGTTAGGCCCTGCTCCTGACCGAGATCGTCGTCTGAATCAATATACTACTTCCATATACATACAGATTCTGGTGGCTCTGTGGTAGGAGGAAGCCTTAAACTAAGAGACCAAAAGTGTCTCGCCAAAAGACTGGTTGGTGGTATAAGTACATTATGGTACGACTTACCTCCAGAAGGACTTTGGTCGAGTGCAGGCAAAAATTGTAGGTTTTGACGCATAATCAGCTAATCCAATTGAATGCAACACGGGCAGCCCAAAACTGTTCATATAGAGCAGAGGAGTAATTTCGAAAACCGTGTATTTAGTGAAATTTGCAAGGATTTGTGGATTATAAAAGCTCTGGCATAAAGTTATCATATAAACTTCTGATCCAATGATTGAGAGATTAAATATTGTTCTCTAACAAATGGTTTCGAAATGTGCTTGTTGTCAATTTTGTCAGAAAACGTGTTTTGAAAGTCATCCTCGCTTATTGATAAGCTTATCCTGAAAGTTCACCCTAATTAGGAAAGTTGAGAGAATAATGGTAAAATTTTAATCCATGTTCAGAAACACGGGATTTTCATTAAACCGTTCCAAAAGCATCGCGCAAGCGTCATTCGTTTAATAGCAGACCATTTTATTGCCTTTTCTTCGTAATTTACCCATGTTATCACGTAAACCATACATATAGTAGTAAAAAATTTAAAAGGAAATATAATTTAGAGATTATCAGCTACGAGTATCACTTTAATTTAATATTGTTCATCAAAAAAACAACCTTCAAACTGCGATTCTGCATTGCCTAGATAATTTGTAAGCTGTCCGAGTGTGATATGACCATAGGCATCTCATTATACCCCTCTAATACTCTGTCTTGCCGGTTTTTGCACTGATAAATGTACTTTTTAATTTATAAAAAATTAACCTAAAAATTACCTCAATAAATTGTTCTTCTATTCCTATAGTCTCTTCATTTACGTTTTGAGGAAAAAAATTTTAGTAAAAACCACATTAAGGATGGCTGATGTTTACGGAAATCAAACCAGCAAGTACAGGATTTTCAGGTCTATTTCGTCTTTTTAAAGTTCAATTTCGTCCATTCGATTTCTCATTTAATTTTAGTTTTACTATTGGAATTTCACTTTAACTGGATAAAAACCAATCCGTTGGGTTGGAAAAGTTTGAAATTTTTAGTAATCCACCATCCGTTGAATATGGAGGTACATTTTAACACGTATTTTTTGACATGGTAAATAAACTTAAAAAATTATTACATATGGGGGTTGTAATTTTCGGATAATTTTAAAATACAGGTATAGGTAAATTTTTCAGCAGTTAAAATATCAAAAAATTCAGATTCCTTAAATGCCCAACACTTTACTTTACAATGAAGGAAGCGCTGTTGCCTACAATGTTAATTTAGACCTCCCCATTTTTCAAATTATTCCAACCATAAAAGATTGGTTTTTATCGCGTTAAAGTGAAATTCTAGTTGTAAAACTAAAAACTAAATGAAAATATTCAAAAGTACGAAGAGAACTTTTAAAAGAAGAAATAGACCGCACAATCCTGTATTTGCTGTTTTGACTTCCGTAAATATCAGCCATCCTTTATGATGTGGTTTTTTCTTAACATTTTTTTCATCAAGACATGAAAAAAGAGAGTATCAGAAGAGAATAACAATTTATTTAATTTATGAGTTCATTTTTTATATACTACAAATTGTATTTTTAAATGCAAAAATAGGTTTGATAGAGGTGTTTCTCTTCTCACATACGATTTTAACGATGAAAAAACTTCCTCGCTAGAGTTTAAAAATGGCAAATAATGTACATGAAGTCGAATATCGTCAATGGTTCCTTCGTTAAGATTTACCATATTATGATAGTTTACATAATCCAAAATAAATGTATATTTTTCGGTATTTTCTCGGGTTGTAACGAAATGGTTGATAAATTCTTTGAATATATGGTCATTTAAAAATGGGTTAATTCACTCATAATGTACACAAAAAGCGTTAATCGCAGGAATCATTATAAGTTTTCGTCTTCTTAGATACACCACTGTATTTAGAATATGTCCTCTTGGTACTCTCGAATGCGTCCTAAAAATGCTAATATTTAACGGACTCTCAGTAATGTATATCAATGTTATGTATCCATATGTTGGATTTCTGAGTTGAACCACCCGACAAATTCCCTTCTCAAATTTTTAAAGGCATCGTTGTTATTATTTTGTTGACTATTGGTGTGGTTTAATTGTTATATCGCAATTCTTGAACCCATTTCCCAACTGGGCATTGTGTTGTATTTTTTATGCCTTAGATAATTGTACTATATCATTGATTAATTCCACTGTTGTTTGTTTTATTTTTTCTATATATTACGGTATGGCGTGAACCTCCTCAACTTCCAGCTTCTAGATATTGAGTTTTATATTTGGAATTATTTAATGCACTACGAAAAACCTCGAGAGTTCTAGCACATTCACTCCTTGTTTCTCGATTGTCTATAACCATTTTAATGATAATTTTTTTGAAAATCCAAATTGATTTTCTTTGTTTTCCTTCATAAATTCGAAAAATATTCAAACAAACAATAAACCTTTCTCATTGAGTGGAAAAGATTGAAAATAACCGACGAAATGATTGGATAAAAAATCCCGTAACCGTAGAACATTTCTCCACAAATAGCGGTTAAGTTTAAAATATTGACCATAAGTTATATTCGATCTTTAGATTGTGGTCTAGCTTTGTGATAAATATTCCAATTCGTGGAAAATTCAATCAAGTTTAGTCAGGTTTGAAAAGTTTATCATGAAGCTTTTAACTAAATCTAATGAATTGAGGTGTTTAATCAGCCATAAATATAACATTTCGGGAGAATGAAAATATGTATAATTCAGAATGAGTTTCATTCAACCAAATATATAAAATAAAGAACAAGATATGGAATTTATAGATACAACAGATTATCATGATTTTTTTAAATAAGGATCAAGTAATCTGAAAAGACAAATCCGTCCACAGAAAAATCTTGGTAGTAATAAAGAGTTATTCAAAGGCTTAATGCTTGATTAGTTATTAGTGCGAATATATTGTTGTATTTCCAGGGTTTTGCATTTAAAATCAACCACCATGACGATATCTATTCCGCATCTCGCAATTAATGGTTATTCGTAACGATATTGTAGAACTTCTGAATGATATTTGCTTCATGATTTGATTTTTGTTTTTGAGCATGATGTCGATAATTATCAAAGAAAAGATTGGTGAAAAATATTCTCTGATATGCAACAATATTGTGAAGAATAATTGTGAATATTTAGATGAGCATTAAATATCGTCACTATGGTTTATTTGTAATCCCATAGCGGTAACAAATCTATAATTTTTAGGATTCAATATAAAAAAAAACACTGAGAAAATTTATTTTAGAAACAAAATGATATTAAGAATCGGATGAAAACATAAAAACTATCGTATTGCCTGTTTTGTTGATGAAACCATGAATCTACCCGCTAAGAGGTGATATAACTTAAGGAACCCTCAATAAGCACAGGGTCGATAAGTTTCAATTCATCATGTTGATAAAAAAAACTATTGCGGTAAATTAATAGATAAATAAGTTCCTGGTTGAAAATAATTGATCAAAATCGATAATATAAGGTTTTTTCGATCATCAACCAAAATAAATAATTGTTTACTACAGAATTGGTAATTCATTTTAAGTTAATTTTTGCAAAATAGATGATTATAGAAAGCTTCAATATTATATGTAGTATCTAGATCCGGTGATGTTCATTTTGTTGTTTTTATTCACTTACTATAATATTTTTGATACGACTCATCAGCACAGGCTATTAGCCCAGGCAATAAAACTGTTTCATTTTATTGATATAAGGCGAATGTCGAGAGAATCATCATCTTTGGTTTAAGAATTCACCTCTTCTACTCTGATAATATTTTTGGTTATACATATGAGAATAAAACCTGGATGCCCTGAAAAAAACACCAAATTGTTCAACAGAGATAATTATATTTTGTTTTAGTTTATCATTCACTAAAATTCAATAAAACGATGGAAAACAGCCATTCTAATAATAAAAACATTTATATTTAATGATCGAGAATATAATCATAAATTTGAAGTTATTTTGATAATGTATTAATTTTTTAGTTATTTTATGATATATATATTTTGCTTATTTGACACAATAAAGAAAATCAGTTTCATGTTAGACAATAGTTTACATGTGGCGGATTTATTTTTTAATATCACGAAGAATTAATTAAAGTAAAAATTAAGTTTAATACATGATAACGAAACAATTCATAATGTATAATCTGGCTAAAGAAATATTTGATTTTTTCCCCTTTTCATAAATTCTCGTTTGATTTTAACGGTCTATCATCTTCTAAAAAGTGTATGAATAGAATATTTTCAATAAATATGACAGTAAACACATTTATAATCCTCAATTTTCAAAATTGATTGCAATGAGAGTACAAGCTTTTAATTAGAAACTAAAAAAATTATGGATATCCATTGTTCAGCTAAGCACTTACGGAAGCTCGAATTAAGTGTCCACCAATAGAATTTCCCTAAAAAGTTACACAGAAATGTTTTATCATCCATTACGGCCCGTAAATTAGATGATACAGAAATTTTGGGTGAAATTTTCAATAACTGGTTTATATTTATATACAACGGAAATTTTGGCCCTTAATTTCAAAAATGGAAGATAAAAATCGCTCCGAAAGCGAGTCTTCTTTTCAAACTCTACATCTTAATAAATTCGAAATAATATACTTTCAAGCGTATTCAAACAGTTTTTGAATCTTTTCATGAGATTGGTGGACCAGAAACGTCATTATTATGCCATTGCTTCAAGTGTATTTCAAAGAAAACTACTGCGAATTAGATAGATCCGTAGAATTCCTATGAATTTAAGCGATTAATTTTTTCGGATTACTCATTCGGCCATATCAATGTGGAAAGATATAAATGGAAGCTATTTTAATGTGATAGAATAACTATTAAAATACATGAAAACATCTCCCCTTGAAAGAATAGATTAATGTAAATCAAATAATAAATGTATTACCGATTTATAATTAGATTTATTCGAAGGAAATTCAGAGGTAATCACTGATGCCTTGAGACATTTTCCTGTCAAAATATTAAGCTATATGTTGAATTAAAAAGGGTAAGACAAAGCTTATTTGAAATATTTTTAATTTATGGTATTTTATTGAAGAACACATAAAATTGATTAATCTACGATTCCGATTGAATCTCGGTGCAATTTGTTGATGAACAAGCAAATGTGATCACGAAAACGCCACATTGATTTAATAATATGTTTATTATTATATTATTCATTGATATCAAAGTAGACGTAACACAAAAGAGTCTTCCGAAGATTTTGATTTCTTTAAATCGGATATTTTCGTATCTTTGAGAAATGAATTTCAACCCAGATGATGATTTATTGATTGGAAGGAAACGTCCATGAGAATGAAAATAAGAGGTAATAAGTTAGATTTTTCATTTATAAACAGTTTTGAAAATTTTTAATTTAAAAATATCTGTTGAACATGCCATCATATACACAGAGAAGGTTATATTTTTCATCCGCAAAACATGTTATGGCAGGCTGGGTTTGGATTTTCCAAATAAAATAGTTGATTTAGAAAATCAAACGCAGTGAAGAAAATTTGACAGATATATTTCACTCTTAATATATTTTGAATTACTTAGATTCTGGACCATAATTAATATCATAAACTTCTTCATATATTTCGATTTCAAGAAACTAATAGAAACATTCAACATTTTTCATCTCCTAGATTTTTGATTTGAATGGTTTATCAATCGAATGAATGATAACTCATTTAACTAATTTGGCCAAAGTAGCAGTTTTAAAACTTAAATTTCAAAAATCTTGTCAATCTAGATTCTATAGATCAAATAATCGAGATTTTCGATATATAGAGCTAAAATTAAATGTCAGATGATTTATTTATTATATGGTGTTCTGGTTTATAAGGATAAAATACCTAAAATTAATTGAACTGTAAACGGTATTCACAATCAAATTGAGACTCTGAACAAACATTTTATTGAGGCCCTGGAATGTTTCTATCAGTAATTCATGTACAAACTGATATTTGTTAAAAAATATTACAATTTAACGAGCATATCACAACATGATAGAGATATGCTAGGTTGGTTTTGGATGTTCAGTGATATGAATAATAAGGTGTACTAATTTATATCAGCTGGTTGAAGGATACCTATTGTTTAATTTTAGCGAGAATCCAATTGACTTTTTGAATAAACAACCGTGTATTTTATAAAAAATATGTTCTGAACACTCATCCATAATCAAAGATTTTCATAGTCGATGGTGATATCCTTTATCTGACCTTGTTCATCATAATGAAATTAAGATCCGTCACATCTTTATGCCTAGTCCATCTTTAAACGGATCTCATTTTGTATTGTCCAGCTATCACGGGTTTTCCTGTGATACCAGGGTTTTAAACATGAACGAATTCTATATTTTCTCAAATGAAAACTCTGGCCTTGTCTTTTGTAGCCATTTATAATTTGTTAAGGACAGGAGTTTTTCTCCTTTAAATTTACAGCAAACTCAAGCAATTCCTTAAAAGTGGTAATATCTTTCATCGATACTGGGCAAAGCGATTCTAATGTGATGAATGACGATATTTTCAGAAACACACCTATCCCTCGAGTTACACAGTATATTTGTTTCTCCAGAAACCATGTAACTAAAGTACCGTGTAAATTGAGGGACATGTGTATAATGGGTATATTTGTAATGTAGCAGTTTTTCATGATTAATTCTCTCACAAAGTACTAAATTAAACAAAATATTTTGTAACAGTTTTTAACTGTTCTATAGGCGGGAAAAAAATAGAATAAGCAATCATTTTTGTAATTTATCCTTTTTACGTGGACCATTTTAAATAAAATTGGTCTTAAAATGTAAGAAATACTTATATCTAAATAGTTGTAAACCAATTACAAAATCTAGAAAATACAAACCGAGATATTTATGAAATAAGGAGAAACTAAGGCTTTTAGGTGGGAAAAAATAATAGTCAGCCATTCACACAAATGTTTGTTAAGATCTGTTTTGATAAAAATTTTTACAATGTTTAAAATGCTCGGACTTGCTTATTTTATTTTTCCTAAAACTACTTTCTTGAGGAGTTATTATACGATATTTGAAATCTTAATTGCATCATAAAATAAACTTATAAATCGTGATAAAAATATAAAGAAATAACCGGTCTAACTTAAGAAAGGTTATTATTATGTAAATTTACCAAAAAAAAGATAATTTTACCAAAAACATGCAAAGTTTAAGTGAAAATACTAATTTTAAGATTCGCACACTCTCAGAACTGGAGTGGAAAGTTGAAATTATTGAAGCTTAATTACAATATGAGAAGAAAGAAATCGTTAGATGACTTAGAAAAAAGTGAAATATTAGCATATTATGGCACATGACTGAACAGAAGGAGAATTTCACAAAAAAATAAACGAAGTCCTAAAGTTGTCAAGACTTTTCTCAATAACAAAGAAGATTATGAAAAAAATATTATAAATTTTGGGAGAAAACAGGGTTTGGCATCTACTCAAATTGAAGAAAATTGAGAGACTAGAAGCGGTCCAATCAATTACCGCTACTTGAGAAGATGTAAAACTGGGTATTCTCTTACAATTTGTCATCTTTATTATTGAGAAAAGTCTTGACGATTTTTTGACTTCGTTTATTTTTTTTGTTAAATTTGCTTTCCGTTCAGTCATGTGCCATAATATGCTAATATTTCACTTTTTCTATGTGATCGAACGAAATCTTTCATCTCATATTGTAATTAAGCTTTGATAACTACAACTTTCCACTCGAATTCTAAGAGTTCGCGAAACGTAAAATTCGCATTTTCACTAAAACGTCCCTTGTTTTTGGTAAAATTATCTTTTGTTTCTGGTAAATTTAGACAATAATAACCTTTCTCAAGCGAGACATGTCATTTTATTATATTCTGATAACTATGTATAAGTTTATTTTATTATGCAAATCAGATATTAAATATCGTACAATAACTCATCAAAACATACTTGTAGGAAAAATAAAAAAACACGTCCTAGCATTTTAAACATCGTAAAGCTTTTTATCAAAACAGATCTGACAAACATCTGTGGGAATGGCTGGCTATTATTTTTTCCCACCAAAAAGCCGAAAATTTTTCGTATTTCTTACATTTTAAGACCAATTTTATTGAATATGGTCCACGTACAAAGGAGAAATTACAACAATAACGGCCGATTCTACTACTTTTTTCCCGCACTATATAAGTTTAATCACTAATTAAGTCAATACACCTCACTGTAGTCCTTCATGGCAATGAAAGGAGTTCGAATTTGTTTCTCACATCTTGAAAAAATATGCATACATGCTAACATAGACTCATTCATTAATCGCCTCCCGAGAAAGCAGGTTTGCCCTTACCAAGGTTATAGGCCACAATACACTCTGTTGTTATTCTACTAATTTGAAGTATTGCTGGCTTTTTAAGTTATTTTTTTGCTATGCTTTTCAATACACCCCTAAGGTATTATTGTTCAATCTTCCTTTAACTTTTTCATGCCTAATTTTATATTTTGTTTCTCGGTGTTGTTTCATATTTTACTCCAAAAATACAGCTGTCTTCTCACGGAACAGTAAGCATACTCTAATTTCTTGAGTTATCAAAGAAATTATCATTTATCAGTTCTTCATTAAACAATCTACATTAGTCAGCAATTTTAAGTTCTTTCGGAAGGTTAATTGCTTCTATAAATTTAATTTAAAAGATATAATTACAAAGACTGAAAATTTACTAGATCATCCAGATAAACTCGTATCTACACTAATGTTAATTCAAGGATTTTTCATGACCATTTTTTTGACATGTATTGGATCCATACAAATCGAAATGTTGGCTAATTTGTATATTGTCGCATCTTCCGGGCCATTGCTTTCAAGGAGGTCGTGAATCATGTTTAACATTTCACAGCCATTAATCGAAAATTTTGGAATGAAGGGAATATAGAATTTTCTCCATTGATGATAATACATCTCTTTTTTAGAACTTGATATGACGTCTTTGAGATGCAGAGCCAAATGTTTGGGATTGGTGAAATTGAACACGTCCAGGTACGACCCTGGGATCAAATGATTCAAATTTTTGTAATAGCTCATCACGATCGGTATCGATCCACGCACTATAGCGTGCCAATATTTTTCAGTGTTATAATCTTCACAGTGTGAATTTTCAAAGGCCAAGGTGAATTTATGGCTTGATAAAATTTGTTCCCTCTGCCGATCCGATATCGAATGATTGAAACAATCTCCATATAGCGAAATATATACATGGTTTCGTAAATTGTGAATATATCTCAAACGAACACTGTTTTGAACATTACAATTAGATATAATTCCTGCAATTTCCTTTTTCTTCCTTTTAAATTTAATTTTTCTTTGGTAGGTTCGGTATTTTTTTCTCTTAAAATAGCCATAAGGTACGTGAAAATAGCTACTTTTATAATAGCTAAACACCCAATGAGTGAAGACATTTTCTGATAACGATAACGTAAATGTCTCCTTGACCGAATATGGTGATTCCTAACGTCAAGAAAACAATTACATATGTCAAGACAATCATGATCTTTCTTGAGGTGAAGTTGCGCTTAAGATACTCAGTCATGAATCTATCATGGTCTATAAAATGGAGAATGATAATATCAAAATCGACAACTTTATTCGATCGCTTGACTGAAAATAAATGAGAATGCTCGCACCCTATTCCGGTAAGATGCGGAAGCAAAACATGGTCATAAAAAGTCCCATAAATCAAAATTGTGGTCAAATTTCTAGAATGAGCGATAGAAAAATAAATGAAAAGTATGAGATGAACACTCATCAAAGCGGTAACATCAAAAACATTTTCAAAAAGTTTAGAAATAGGCATATCTTTGAGGTGTTTCAAATCGCAGATACATTTTTCTCCTGGGAATAGTTTCTTTTCAAAATCTATTTTGCAATGGTTGAAATAATTCTTTGAGGGTCCGTTAGAATAATTCAGCTGATTGTAGCATCAAAGAGGATCTAAATTTGATTAAATTCAAATATTTAGATTAATCCATGAAAATTTATTGATAAAATTACAATTATTTTACAACACTAGAGATTTGAAAGTGTCTAAATATCTCTTCGTAAGTGAAGGTAAATATATTGATATAAACCTTGAAATAATACTCTTTAAATTTCTTTGACATATACAGAGATAATTAATTAATTGACAAATTTACTAAATATTTTAAAATTTTGGGATAGTAGTAAGTAACTAAGTACATATCGAGAGTGAATGATTTTCTATTTTATTCCATATCTGATTGAAAATCTACACAGGTTTTATGGTAATCGATGAAAGCCAATCAAATATTTTTTACTGCTCGAGAGTATCAGAAATTTGAATTTTATATTGAATCAAGATTTAATAATATGCGAACTTGGAAATGCAAACATATCGTTAATATTTATTTACGCAGCAGTTTCAAATGTAAATCGAATCTGTAAATATTTCCATTCTTTGAGTCAAAGAGCGAACGTCTTAAAAATCTATTGGTTTTATTTAAATTTTTACAGGATTAATCAAATTTTAATTGTAAACAACAGAAAACTCTCAAAATGAAAAGATTAATACTTTTTGTGAAGTGGTTTTTCGATCAACTTTACAAAACTTTGACTGTATTATAGTAAATGCTTGAAAATGGAGAAAACTGTTAAACTCGAATGTTTAGGTTATAATCGCACCAAATTTACTCTTGAAAAAGACGAACAATTACTTTCATATGGTCTTCTCTAAGCTGTTTTCATTTATTTCTCGAACCTATTTAGCTTAATGGTCATCAATTTAAATTTTCGACCTCTATCTAAAGACAGCTACGTCAGTTTTGAAATTATATTCAGATTGTGTAAGTTGACTGATAAAATGTTTATAGACCAGTCATATTAATAATTTTTGATCAATTGGCGCGTTATTAAACAAGATACATAGTTTATTAAGTTGATCAACAACCCAAAATAATTTCACAATTACATGTGGATATATTCATTGTTTTAATTTGTTGTGTTTTTAATGGTTTTAAAATCAAAATTTCATTGAAATCAACACAAAATAGAAACCAGTATGTTAAAGACACGAATAGTTTGAAAAAAATTTCTAATCGAATCAGAGTTAAAACTATTGTATTATACATATTTCGATATTTTTACATATTCATGATCAATTTTGGTTATATATTCGTTCAATATAAAATATACATCGCTATCATTTTCGTACATTAAAAAAATCAATTTTGAGGGTTACGACCGATTGCAATAAAACCGTAGTATTTTTTAAAAAGAGGTATGGTGTAAAGAAAACAAAAAATCGATATTCGAATGCACGTTTAGTTTTATACACCCGTCCTAGGATTTAAAAATAGCAGGTGAATGAATTGTCACCCTCTATATTAGACTATTGTAGTTTACATATGTTAATTTGAACCAAAATTCTTTAAAATTTAACCTTGTAAAAAAATTTTGTAAAATTAAATAAGATATCGGGAAAGTCGCAAAAATGACTTTAGGAAAGAGAAATGAAGTCAATATAACACAAAAAAGTGCACGAGTAAAGCTTTCATTTAGTATATAGATTATCTAGATTTCCAAGGAACTGGCATTGTTTTAGAGCCGAAATGTTAAATAAATTTCTTTAACAGAAGGATAGGTCTCGTTTCTGTAGGGTATTTCGAATAAACACAAATGCTAGCTATTCAATGATTCCACCATGTATGAGTTTATCCGATGAAAGATTTAAAATTTAGAATTGTGTTCATGAGACAACGAGGTGATCTTTATGAATTTAACACCTTTAATAATTTTTTTAAAAATGTTGAAACCTGTATTTTAATGTTCAGCGCGAAGTGAATAAATTTTAATTTTTAACGATTAAGCTTAATTTATCGTACAACCAATCTGGGATGATGAAGGCAACATTCGAAAGACGGAGTACCCGTTCCCAAGCTACGGTTCATCGTCTTGACCATGAAGGTTGTTTGACTTGTTTTGGTAATACAAAGACATGAATGAAATCAAAAAACCCTAGTTCAAACAGATAGAGTGATAAACGAGGCTAAATTTACAAAATATTTTGTATGAATCCACAAATGCGATTTGGAAAGATAGATATTAATAGTAAAATCCAAGATCGAAGTTTTAAATATCATAATTTTTGGTTATTTTACTAAAAAGTTTTTTATGAGTATTTAGAGAACAAAATACAAATATTTTCCACCAACACAGATCATTCTCAATCGAGTTAGTTGAAAATGGGCTACATTTCATCAAAAAAGAGGCTTTTCTTAACACGACACTAACCGTTTAAATTTTTGGAATATTACTTCAGGATAATTCCAATGAAATTGGCACATTCAAATCACTTTCAGTGCGCCATAAACTGTTAACTAAATATTCATCGACTTATAAAGCTTCGAAGACGTGTATCCGGTTGAGGTTCATTATTCGACGTTCACAAAACGGATGAAATTTTGAATTTTAATCAGCATCCTCTATTGAATCATATGGTAATAACATGTGAACTGAAACCCCGCTATTCAATGAATTTATGAGATGGGTTTGGTTATAAATATGTTTTTTAATTAATTTTAATTCATCAAGTTAATTCATCCCTCTGAATTTAACCGTAACCCGTGTATTATCTAGCCATGATTGAGTTTATAAATGACTGAGTCAATAATCACGTCTGAGTGATATTTTCAAACCTTAACCGTTGTTGAGTTATGTGATTATTATAAAATTTTTCAGTATCTTGTATCTCACAGGTCTTAATGGAATATTATGCAGCTACATAAAAGCCCAAACAATATAACTCGGGACAGATTGTATTTTTCATCTATCATTTCGTATTTTTATTAAAAAATGTTTACCACTTTCAATTTAAATTATTCCATACATTTTTGCCAAGGCAGCGCATTCGACTTAAATAATACCAATGGCGAGAATAAAACTTTAAATCGTCTTTTTAGTTTCTCGTTTTCGGCATATTTAAAAGGAAAGAGCCTAATCTGAATTCAGAAAATTAGATAGTAATTATACGAGAACGTGCCGAGTAATCCCAAATTTAACACTAATTCACAGGTTTAAGATTAAAACCCCTCATTCTCAAAAAGGCCTCATTCCTTTAAAAATGGTCAAGAATCATTATCATTTAATAAAAGCTACTTACATAAAATGTGGGGGCTTTTCAAAGCGCCTCCGCTTTTTGGTGTTGTTTAGTAAGATGGATTATCCATG
>JWZT01001864.1:51204-90446 GCA_000827895.1 Thelohanellus kitauei | reverse complement strand
AACGGCTAAAATGATATTGGCTATATGTTTCGTGCCAATCCCAGATGTTTGCTTCGCTTTTGAGCAATTACTTTTTAGTAATATTTTGTAAATGATTCTGAAATTTGAAATTGTCTTAGCGACTATTTTGATTATAACTACATTGGCCGAATTGCATGATCAAACCTCATAAGATCTCTGTTATTTCCATACTATTTATGAAACTGTTATGATGCCACTATCAACAACAATAGTAGAACTAATAATTCGGTCGAGGGGTGGCATAATGGATTCACCAGATTTATCAACTGCCATCATCCAGATATATTTAAATTCATCGAATTCTTAAAATTAAGTCAAAACCTCAATGAAGTTAAAATAACCCAATTACAAAGTGGAATGGTTGTTTCAGATGAACGTAATAGATACAAAGATCATACTCAAAGGCTCGCTAACATTGTGACCACGTATAGAAGAGAGAGCATAGTCGGATATCTACGAAACATCGCTTATAACATAACAATCTAATAAATTTCACTATTTTATATTATTACACTCTATGTTATCATAGTTATTTCAGATTTGAATGTTTTGTAACTTATAACATAAAAAAATGTTGTGAAAAGGTAAGTAGACTGTTTTATTTTATAATAGCAATCTAAAAGAAAAATGAAATAAATTATAATTTTAGAAGTTCTATGTAACGTCGTTCTATGTATTGCCGTGTTATCGGAAAAAGTATGATGTTTTGATTTCTCAAACTTTACATCAATTTACTTAGGCTCTTGTACTCTTGATGCTTTTAGAGGGGTTATCAACACTTTGATTACTTCACATACATCTCAGCATATAAGAATAGACACAAGTTTTAATGTCAAATTTTAAGCATTCCTACCAATGATTGCACTATTAGTAAAAATCGTTCGTTAGATTTTTTGTTGATTATATCTAATTTTAATTGTTAGTTTTTGGTACGTGATTAACAATCAACTTTAGATGTAACTTTAAATTATAAAAACGCCACGTAAATGTGTGTTAAAATCGTTTGTGTCACCGATCAACGTAAGAAAATTCTGATTTCCCTGAAAATAGAGATTATATGCTTTAACGTTTGACCAAAAATTAGGCCTATGTTTTCTATGCCGGAAAACTTACAACGAGATCTGACAAGCTATTTCGAAGTGGTTCAAGTGACTAAAGAACTTCTAGATTCAACTAGGTTCGACTGTAAAGCTGTTTGTGAATCTAAAATAGCTACATCAAGGGCGGGTGAAACTCGGCTTGCGAAGGTTGTCCTAATAATTTTCCCTTAATCAAGATATTTTCCCAACCCCGTTGGAATACTGGTCATATATTATAAAAATTTTTAAGCTGAATGTATGCTCTTTGAGGGATGTAAATCTACATAATGTGATAAGAATCTTGATGAGCAATCTTATTCCTGAAACCAAAATAATGGCGATCGGGTATATATTCCTTGCTAAATATATTCAAAAATTAAATGTTTTCACAGATATCGATGATAAAAAATAGCAAATAGATCCAATTAACGCAGGGATTGTTTATCTATATTTCCTGATTTTTAATACAATTTCTAAATTTTCTAAACGTAAAATTTATCTTATAAATATAATATAATTTTAAAGGTGCAGCCTTGGATTCGATTCCTTATCACCATGCTGCCCGCTAGCCAAAACAACTACTTACCCTCGATTAACATCATTTATTGCTTTTAAGCTTGGTTCGTGGAACAAGTTATGATGAAGAAGAATTTGAAAGTGAGCCATTTGCATTGAGGAAATACATAAATAAAAATGATTTGTTAGCTAATAAAACAATCAAAAGAAGCAAAATAATTAAATTTGATACTTTTAGGCTTGAAGTACATAAAACCCGGGTCCAATAACGCCGTTATCGAGCAAGGTTTTCATGATTGATTTCATTTGTTCTAATAAGCAGTAAAAATACTTTTGATTTCAACGAATTTTTCGCTAGCTTTGTCGACATAGCAGAAAACTGAGGTATCGAGCACCTTTGATGATAATAACCAAGATTGTTCAAAAATCCGATGATAATGTTGTACAATAATATTTTCGGACCTTAAATTCAAGGAATATCAAACCGTTTAAACTCCAATAAATCTTGATTAATTAAATCTTGGCATTTAAGGTCAATAAAATCTGTGGAAATTTTTTTCGGGTCACGAGTTTGTATAAACCTCACATGGTTTTGGCTTTTGTTGATCAACATAATCCAATTCACGTTTACACCAAAATCAAATTTGGAAAGAGAAAACCTCATAAAAATAAGTAAAAACCAGAATTGGATATTCCTTTCAATGATTTCAAACGATTTTTCAAGGTATGGGACAAAAAGCTCTAGATATGTATTTTCTAATTTGTATCCCCTCCAAATTATATATATTTTCAATGATTTTATCTTACTTAAAAGTTTAATAGTACACTAAAAAGAATGACGTCATGTGGTTGGTACTCGTTATTTTCGGGCAGATAAATAGTTGAATTTATAAATTTTGGAGGTGAAACACAACTAGACTTTATAGACCTTGTATAAAATTATCTTTTACATCCCAGACATAGATTTTTCGAGAGTCATGTTTTGAAGAAACACATCATCAGTCAATTTAGGCTCATATTGCCTCGTAGAAATGAAAAACGATTTAGTTTGTTGTTGTGATAGATCGGACCTAATAAACATAAAAAATACCATAACAATAATGGGCCGTTTGTCACAAATAAACTGACGGGATGCGGCAAAGATAATTTGTAGTCGATAAAGAGTTGCTGAATTTTTTTGATGTATTCACTGCTGTTTTTTGGCCTGGCAATATCTATGTACAATCACAGCGAAAAGTACTGATAAAAGAATCAACAAAATGTAGATTCGTCACGTGAAATCTGTTGAATTGCTGGATGAAAGGAGATCATATACATGTTTCAAGAAGCGTGCCAATATGATTAAGCTTGTATCGGCCCCAAAAATATTTGAAATTCGGTCGATGGATTCATAATAGAACTCTTTTAGTTTTATTTCTGAAACTTTCAAAAACTTAAACACATAGCGCTCCTGAATAGGTGTATAAAGTTACAAATGTATTTTGAGTGATCCGGTCTTTTAAGGATTTTAACTCGTCATTGTTCGATTCAAAAAACTTCGAATAAAAGTTTTTCAATACCTAGTGATGAATTTATGATACAAAAATAAAGCAATATTTGCGGTCAAATTTATGGATGAAATAATAAAAATGTTCAGTAGATATTGTCTTTAGTTTCTCAACTTTGCTTATCTCACTGGGTAAGCAAAACATAACTTTTTGATCATCTCATCGACAGTTATGGTCTGATGAGAAAACGACATGGATGGCTGACTTGGCTGGTATGAAGCTAGAATAAAATCGTTGGTTATCTGAATATATGACTCCTACAAACCTCGTTGGCGTTTTTGTCAAATATAGTCGAGCAGATGGAAATGTATTCAACACAATCGAATTCACTAATTTACAAGTATTAACAACTTTTTCATCTTTCAGCCAAGTTTAACACTAACTAAGTAAAATCGTAATATCTCGTATCTCGATTAGTGGGAGGTTCGGTTGTCATCGAGAGACTTTGATCCATCTAAATACATTTATTTACGATCCAGACCGAGTATTCATTTTTTCAAACAGGATTAATGCAAACGGATCTAATAACAGTTAAGCTCCACGTTTTACATGTTTTTCCATCGAATGTAACAAAAAACCTGATTTCAGAGGTAGATTGTCAATGTCATTTGTGTTTGGTATCGGTTCACGTGGTTTTTGCTGTATCGACGCCGAATATTTTAGGATTTCTCGATAAAAATGGATTTTTTGTCAATTAAATTGGAAAAATTGTCAATAAAAATGGAAATTAATTAAAATTTAAAATTAGGAGAATAATCAGATGCTACAAATATCCGAGAAGAGAAACTGAATAAGAACCTATAAAAGTGTATCCAATGAATGCCGTCCGCATATAATAAACGGCATATTTCATAATAACTCTCTTTCTTAAGTTACATATATATTGGATATAAAAACTTCAAGAGTTCATAGAATATAAAAGGATTAGAAATTTTGAAAAACAACCAAAGAGCAGGATTCGAGAAAAATTGTTAAGTAGCAACGAGGAAAGTTTTTACGCGATATCGTCTAAGAAGACTGCTCTCTCAATCTACAAAATCTATCAGACTTTTTTTTCATATTACAAACAAAAGAATAAGCCAACACATTGTAGCGCGATATTTAAAGGCTATTACTATTCTGATAAAAGTATAAGATTTATTCCAGAACGACGTAACTTAAAAGAATCATTCAAGACAGACACGATTATGTCATTAAATACTTAGAATACTCCACCAGTAAGATTTATCCTTTTTATCGATGAAACAAGATTTACGTTTTGACGAGAAGAAATTATTTGAGGGCGATTGGTTGAAATCTGAATGAAGAAATAAAATAAAAACATTAAATCCATTTATTTTTAATTAGATTGAGTTTAAAAATCTTCCAAACGGTCATGGCTAAACATTTAACTCGCCATTGGTCATTTACATGGGTTTTTGATACGAAATGAAAATTTTCCCATAGTGAAGCTATATTAACTTGGAAAAAAGAGCTATATTTCAATAAATACATGAAATTTCAAGCCGAATGGCAGGCAAATTATTTAGAATATCACACGCTAAAATATAGGCACTTCGATTATTTTAATTGAATGTACTAATCGATTTTTGTCTGATTATGATTCAATTGGGTACTGAAATTCAAAATTATTCATGCAAAGGTAATTTAAATAATTTTCCTTTAGATACCGCATTGTACTTTACAAGATTCTATCTCGATATTTAATGCCAGAAACTATTTTAAATGAACCGTTCAATAATAGTGGAAGAGTCTTCAAGAAGTCGCGCAGAAAGAATCTTAGACAGAGAATTAGGGACGGTTATGGACAGCAACAAATGAGAAACTCCCAAGTAGTCGTCCACAATTATGAGTCATCACTTAGAGGTGTAATGAAATACAACAGAGGCCACATTTTGAAAGCCGATGAAGCATATATCCAAAAGTTTGCGTGAAATCCAAAAAAAATTATATTGATGAGGCAAAAAGGAAGAATTTTATTATATTTCAGTTAAAGTTGATATATTTGTTACCTTTTTAAGACCAAGACTGAGAATAGTGACGACCAATAGTGCGATTTTTTAACATTAAAAAGAACCATATCCACTCAAATTTAAAAAATAATAAACATGGTTGTACAAGGTGAAAATATGGTTACAGGAGTTAAAGGTTTGATATGTATGAATCAATGTGAGGAAGCCTTCAGCATGGTCAAAAACAATGCAAATAGACATTTATCAACAAATGAAATAAACAGTTTAATAAAAAGAGTGAAGTCTGCATGTATCGCTGTTACAAGTTTTCAACTTTCAGGGATTCTTTCGGGCACAGTAAATCGTTTCCGAATGCGCGCCTTAACAAACGAGGCATTCCAAGATGCTAACGAACTGTTTACCCCAAACTCAACTTAACGTAAATTAATTTTACTGGGTTGTGTTATTTCGTTAGACTTTCTGTGTAATTCCTTGTTACATTTCGTGTTTTTGGTTGATGTAAACCGAGTTCTTGTATGCAAAACCAGATATTGGGAACCATTTTTTCACCCTGCACAACCATTTTAAATATAATTTTTTAATTTAAGTGGATACGGTTCCTTTTTATGTTACAAAATTTATTAAAACAAATTGTTTTTTTGGTGTAAAACCCGGTATTAACAATTAGCTCTTTATTAGTAAATAGAAAAGTATTAATTTTAATACCACAAGCACGTAGGTGGTCACCAGCTAATCGAATACCGATTATTTTTTGAAAACACTTGAAATTCGTACATTCAGCTGACAGATGTTCACATTCATAACATTTTTGAAAGATTTAGAGTTACCCTTTCATGTGAATTTTCGTATTTTTCAAATAAACTATTTGTTATCGGACGAACGATGTGATCATATATTGTCGAAATTACTCGAAAACATTGGTCAATAATCCCGCCGCTATGAACTTTACCTAATCGCTATATGTTCAAAAAAGCTTCTCCATTCATAACTTTTAGTGTTTTAATATCATTTAAAAAATGTTTTATGATATCTACGCCAGTTTATGTGCTCCGCTTTTGAGTTATATTAATCAAAATCTGACTTGGCTCATCGAATTCCTCATTAATAAGAGAGGTTTTCCAAAGTTTCGTTTCATAAATGCATTTCCTTTGGGATTGAGCTCTCAATTTCAGAAGCTATGCATATTGCCTTTATTTTGTATTTAATTAACATCTGGATCAGCAAGTATACCAACAGCTTTTCTTTAAATTCAAAAATCGTCAAGACGCCACTTTTCAATTCGCTTAAAAATACATGTTATAGTTCAATTCTCATAGGATGCATAGGGAGAATCCCTAGCTTTTATTTACCCTAAATCAAGGTTGCTACACGGCTAACATCCCATCCTTTCAATAAAAATGAGATAATCGACATTAATCACAGTAAAGATAGTCAAAAAACATCATTTATTCAAACGATGGGGAAATAGCTATGAAGTCGGCATAAACCCAACAAGATGGCAGCTTTGATTTTCTGTAAATTTTTCATAACTGATTAGCGTGAGATTGACGATTCAATCGCATTCATGATCCAACCGGAAGGGTCTTAGAATCCTTTTTAATTCATGACAAGCAGACTTTCCAGTTTCGAAATCTAGATTAGAGATAGCATACTATACTTGCCCAATAACACAGGATTTTGCATTTCAAAATAGATTTTGTAGAACAAAATGAAGAAATCATTTAAATGTACACATAAGAATTAATATTTTCTATATTCGTCATCTTGAATTACTGACCTCTAGAAAAACTTCTCAGTTATTTTTATGCTTGGTTTCGAATGTGATTGGTGCATTTATCATACATTTTTTTAAAAATACTTCATCAGAATCAATAAAATATAAGTCTTATTCTCTCGCGATATCCTCTTCATTTAGACATCGTCGAAAAACATCGGCACAATGATTGATGTAGTTTTCAATATTTTCTTTTTACTCGTTCATAAGCCTCCATCATTCTTGATGTGGGATCGTTAGTTCCGTGTATTGTTCCATTCCTCCTGACGGTGGACTTTAGATAGGACAAACACTTCTCATGTGCTTGAGAAATGGACTATATCTCGGAAGCCATTTTATTTAATATGGATAAGAGCCATATAACTCAGGATCATTATGATGAAACCGAACGGTATCCATCACATTCGTGAATAGACCTTTACTCTAAAGAATTGTCATCAGTCTTTAAAGAATTTTTGTAAAAATTGAGGAATTAACTCCATTTGACATAACATAGCGTCTTTGGCACTAATTCTTGCAATTAAGTGCAAAAATAATTTTTATATTTTGCCTATATTTTTTGGGTTAACAGAATTGGTTGTTTTCCCCTTCTTTCCCTATGCGTGGGTCTGCATTATGAGAAATTTAGAGGGACTTTCGTCCAATTAAATTATATTACTATATATCCGGAGTGGATTTACTGCCTGGTAACACTCTCAATAATTCTTTCGTTCGAGTTCCAAGTTTGGATCGTTTCGTTTCATGGGGATCTGTCGAGTTAGTTTCAACGTGTAATTTTTTTCCTAGCCACATCCATACTGTGGTGGTGTGGACTGATAGATTTAAATTTTCGATGATGGCATCAATACAAATCCTAGTATCACCATTGATGGTTTCCGCCAGCTTGGGTTTCAGTTTTTCATTTAAACTTGATGGCTTGTCGGCCTTTCCTGCCAGCTATCGCCGTTCCTTTTCCCAATACATTTTAATAATTAGCTATATTGTAGGAATTTTGACTCGGAGGGTATTGGATACCTCCATTTTTGATTTCTCTTCCTCTATCACCAATTTTATGACGCCAGGCGCAAATAATCTCAAACCTGTTGATTAGTTCTCAGCAGTGTACAGATGAATTTACTAGCTCTCAAAATCTATTTTTCAAAGTCTAATTTTAAATGTAAAACCCGGTATTAGCCCTTCAATTGGGAGGAACTAAGCATGCTTCTTTGTACTCTGACAAACAACCAACTTCGGTTAAAGTGGAGAATACTTATCATCAGTCGGAAAACTTGATATTTCCTTTCATAGTATCATTTTATTAATTTTGAGTGCTAATTGTGAATAGGGTCAACCCTCTATAATTTCCAGAAATCTGGGTACAAAAATTGAAAAAACTGAAAAATAAACAGGGTTAACAAATAATAGTAGTTAAGTGTAGACAAATCCATTTATTTATCTTAAAATCACATGAAATATTCGATTTCAGTTCCTTTTGTAAGTAATAAAGGCTTCGTATAACTTAAGTCAAGGTACATGTTCAATTTTGTGTCCTTTGAATTTAAAATAAACGATTTAAAGTTAAAAATTTATTTTAAACTCATCTATTGACGCTGTTTCATTGAATCTCAACACGACAACTACAGTAGCCATCGAAAAATTATTTTAAATTGGTTGAGTAATGCTGTTTTTCTGCAACTTTTTTAAAGTGAAAGTTTTAAATCTAATTTTTCTATATGGGATGCATTCCAAGATTAGATGAAATGTAGTCTTTAAGGTGTTTTTCATCTAATTCATCGCATGTTCCCTAATTGGTACAGATTTTATATTTAGAAATAATTTCGGGGAACAATCTTATGTTTTTGTCTGTTTTTTTGTTGAAACATCGACTTGGCTGGTATATCCTTTCTATAATCAACCTTTAATCTCGCACATAACTTAATTTGACGGCTTTTGATGTGTTTTTTCAAGATAATCGAGAATTCCTTCGTTTTCTTTGATTCTCAGGTTATTGCTTGATTTTAAATCCTCCTGTTGTTGCGCATGACCTTCAGTGAAATTAAAATAAACGAAAATTACAAATGTTAATCATAGTCAAAACTCAAGGAGCATTGTTTTTAGTTGAAAATAATACAGGGTTGAATATATATTTAAATTCATAATTTTGGCTATTTAACGTATAGGCTGAGTCTGAGTTCGGGGAGAAACAAACACGTGTGCGTATATTATTCATCTTGAAAATCGGTTTACAAATAACATTTTTAAATTTTCTTAAACTAAGTTAATTTTTAAAAGTTAAATATTTAAAAAATATGTAATAAGTGAATATAAAAATATAGCATTTTTAGTTAAGGAATTATCAGATCTTTTCTGATTGATGGTAGGTATTCTTCACTTTATACTCAACTTCTAGTGGAGATAATACTTCAAAGTTAAACCCAACATCTATTCAAGATTCATAATGGGAAAACATTGCAATTTTCAAATTAACATTTTTATACTGTCTTTAATACATCACATCAAATATTAGAACATCTAAAATATTAATCCTAGGGATTTTAAATTATCCATCCAATCTGATAATCTTTGATTTTATCTGTACAGTTTCTCATTCCTAACGAAAAGTGAATAATGTAGCAATCGGAAATATGTTCGAACAGTAACTTTCGTTTGATAATGTTGAATGGCGTTTATCAATATTCTCGCTAGCGTTACGTCCCAAATATTTGGATAAACCTTACATATTAAAGACAAAATAGTCAAAATTTAAAACTAATTCAAATGTGTTCAAATAAACAAGCAAATATATCTACGGAGGGAGTTTACTTTTGTTGAGGGCTCGTCGTTTCAAAATCGACGAATTGCTGATGTTGGATAGTGATCTCGATTCAGGCGCAGTATTAAAAGCACTCAACATGATCTTCATTGCGTCTTTTAATTTCCAAGGGTCTTGTTGTAGTCTGAAATCTGGAAGATTATCTTTCATTTGGATCCACGGGCTGCTTAATATCTGTTATCTTAAGTGGTTACCATCGCCGCAGTTGGTCTCTTCTTGGGTTCTAATTGCATTAAAGATGAGATCAGTTGTTTTGAATGACTGGTGACTTTGGACCAGATTCCGGTCGAGAGATTCAGCTCTCCATGTGTGATTCGACCCAGAATAATCTCAGGGTCTTCCTCATCATGATTCATGAAGGGTGTGGTTCTAGATCAAAGAAACACATTTACCCAGATATCATTGCATACAAAATTACTCCTAAACTCCAAATATCACATGCAGCATCGTATCCTTGCCTTTGTAGAACCTGTAAATTAATAAAGAACTTCTGGAGCCACATAGTTGGCTGTAAAGCACGGAGTCATTAGCAATCCATTCTCAGCTCGAATCTGCTTCGCGAATCCGAAGTCGGTGATCCGCAGAGTATCAGGTTTGCAGGACTCCTCGGCAAACATTAAATTTGAGGGTTTAAGGTCACGATGCACGACCTAAATAACGAAAAAGCCACCCCGTGATCATGAAGGTAATCTACGGTCGAAACAAGAACTTCCATCAGATTAGCAGCTTCTCGCTCAGAATAGGATTTGATTTTATTGATTCTGGTGAGTAGATCACCTCCTCGCAAAAATTCAAACACCAAATGATATTTTTGATCATGATTAAAGACATCGCGCAAAGTAACAATGTTGGGATGTTCAGAATAGCGTAGAAGGATCTAAATAAAGGGGCAAATACGTCAACTTCTTCTCTCACGTCGTGCACTGTCGTATCGATGACTTTGATTGCATAATATTGGTTATTCGTTTTATTCATAGCTTTATAAACAGTTCCATAAGAACCTTCCGAAATCATCTGAATGATGAGAGAGAGTGTGTACGTTTATTATTTTATAATCTTTTGTGATTAGTGAGGTTCTAACTGGCAGATATCCCAAAACTTCTTCCTGGGTAAATAAAAGAACTAACAGCCGTGGTAGTGTTGTTTTTCGTTACTTTGTAGCTTTCATCGGCATTCTATCAGGTATTTATGATTACATATTCTCGAGCAACGAAACTGAATCCTTTAAACAATTTGGCATTGGCCGATGGAATACCAGGTGATTCTTTGTTAACAAATCAAAAACCATGTGTGCTAGTGATATTGTTTTTAAAGAAACCGTATTCAACATTTTTGGTGATTGCTGGTTTGAATGGAGGACAAATCTTCTTCTGGTACAAAAGATCGAAATTGATTGAAGCAAAAAATGGTTGTATTTTTATTTCTTCCAATCCTGATTTTGAACCTAAGAATTATGATTCATAATCAGAATATAAAAGTTGTAAAGACAAACAGAAATTCGAATGACGAGCTGTACTTTATGATGAAATTCGAAATATCACAACAACAAACTCTGGTATCCTAATATCGAGGTCAATTTAGTCCTCCATTTAAGTTATATATCTCCATATTTTTTGTGATAGATGTTACACCTTTTTGTAATTCAATCTCGCCACTGGGTAAAATCAATTGTTCCACAACCAGGACTTTGTTAAGACGTCGAAAATGCAAATTCGCTCAAAAATGTAAATATACAAAAAATTAAAAAAAGTTTAAATGTCAAGCCTTTCAAGAGAACTTGAAATTATATTTTGACCACCATAACCACCACAAATTAACCCTAGCGAGTTATTGTTTTCAAAATGGAAACAAACTATCAAAATACCATCTTCCGCATCAAATTATTTTGATTTATTGACGGATATAAACATGGTTTCGAGTCGTATTAATCAATACGATTTCAAGTATGGGTAGGAGAGGCTCTGAAATATTTATCAAGGTTCCTTTAAAGGCTCGAAATTCATATGAACTTTCCTAATTGCATATATTTTCAAGTTTTGACACATCTACTTTTTACTGGCGAAATACAAGTTTCGATATTTTTTCATTTTAAGATTATCGCGAGATTGAATAATAACATGTGTAACACACGGCGATTATGAAGTGATACAGATATTCTTTGAAGGCGAGATACATCAGCGGTTTTCAGAGATCGACAAGAACATATTATTCGAATTATTATATCTAGAGCGTTAGTCATTTGTAAAAAATAGGTTTACAGACATATCGTAAAACATAATTGACGTCCATAGTTTAACGAGTAATGTACTTGATATTGTATTCCGGCTTGGTTGCGAATGATTAGTTTGGCTAAATTTGAATTTCTAGATTTATTTATGTGAATTTTAACTGTCTCATGGCAAAAATCTTGATATGGATTCCTTCCCAAATAAAAAAATGACTTTAAATTTGAGGCCGATTCTAGACGAAACCCGATACTACCTAGTTTTGTTACAAATAAAATGATCCGCAACGACAAATAGCGCGATTTTGTTAAAACAAATTTTAATAAGGATAAAGAAGAACTGTATTAAGCGAAAAGAAAATATCAACATTAAAGATGGTAGTTAAAAGTGAAAAAAACGTTACCGAATAAAACGCGGGATACTCGTGAGTCTAATCCAGGAAGCCTTCAGCGTGATCAAGAACAAAGTAGGGATGAAGGATGAATTTACCAAGTGACATAACAAATGGCCTAAGAGCAGTTTTCGCTCCCAATAAGGCGGAATGTAACAAGGAATTAGCGGGACAACCAAAAGTAACAAAATACATTAAAATTAATGGATGCAAGTTTAAATTTCGGATAAGCATATTTCTCTAGTCTCGAAGAATATCTTGATCTTTAAGAAAAAATTCGAGCATGTTTAACTGTACAGGAAAAATCCAGAAATTGAACACTTTTAACTGTGGTACATACAGACCTCATTCTTTGTATGTGACCATTAGTTCCGGTTATTGGTAAATTCGTCTTACCGTTTTTGGCCAACCTGAAGGCTTCCAGGAGTAAACTCAGAACCTAACCTTTTACTTCGGTAAACAATTTATTCACTTTAACTACCATTTTAAATGTTAATTTCATTTCGGTTAATACAGTTCTTCGTAGTAAATTTATTTTAATTAAGTCGCGTTAAAAGTCCCATCGAATTGCGATATTGGTCTCAAGACCTGGTATTACTGGGTCTTCGAATTCACAGTTTCAATGTCAATAAGAAACTGGAGAGATGTTCAATTGATCATCAATATAGGCGGCATCGACCCATCTTTTTCACTCAATAAATATAAATATTTGATTGGCGATGGCCGAACAAATAGACAGGATAATTATAGACCGGTTTTATTTTATGAGTGTTTTATATTTTACATCTGAAAAGTAAGGCACGCAATTAGTTGGGTGTAGTAAGGATTATTCTTTCGGTGGAAATTTACTCCTGAATTTTAAGATTTTACAATGGAGAAAAATGTATTAAGATGGAGATTGGTAAACACTGAGGTATGGCTAAGTTAATGGCCTCTAGGCAAAAAATAACAAAGTGACCAAGGATATGGTGGTAGTCATCAGGTCGTTCAACAGCGAACTCTTGGCAAATAGATGTTAACAAATTATTTCATCTTTTTAAGGCTGCAATAAAGATCTGTTTATACAGCTCAAAATGATGAAAAGATATTCAAATATGTGGGTTCATACCTAATCTGGTGTCTGGGATGCGTTTAAATAGTTGTCTCAGTATTGCCTGCGCGTCAGGAGATATTGCTTTAGGCATTGACAATTTGGCTCTGATTTTAGCGATTCAAATACCTTAGAATCAGGGCCATTGTTTCTCTTCGGCTATTTCTTGAGTAAAAGGGAAGTTGCCCGGCCAACATTTCATACTAAATCACCCGACACATACTGCTAAAACTCCAAATGACCACCAATCTGCCGCTGAACTATGTCCTTTTCGAGTAATGATTTCTGGTGCCATATATTCGGCTGTCCCGCAAAAAGAATATGCTCTTTTTTCGTCGAGGATAGACTCTTTGCATAATCCGAAATCTTTGTGAATTCTGTCTATACCTGTCAGTTTGACATGACCATCCACCTCAAGAAGGATACTAGATTATCGAAAGAACACTTTTCAGGTTTGAGATCCCTATAAATAATCCCGCATCTGTGTAAATGATCCAACGCCATCGCGATTTCTGCCAAATAAAACTTCACGTCTTCTTCGGTAAACATTATCTTATCTAGCATGAAATTTACTTCCTTAGTTAGACGAGTGAATAGGTCTCCTCCCCTTACTAGGTCAAGGACCAGGAACAGCTTTCCTTCGGTCTGAAAGGCTGAGATGAAATTAGCAATACCAAAGTGTAGTTGCACAATAAATGGGTGACGTATCTCTGCAAGTATATTTCGTTCAATCTTTGATCGCATTCGGTCTCTGACTAAAAATTAAACCTCTGAAACCCTTCAAGCTGGCTTTTTTTAAGACTTTCATTGCAAAGTATTCGCCTTGTCGGTACCCCGAATCTTTTTTGACCAAGTAAACCTGCGATGAAGCGAGACCAACCTTTCCATATGACCCTTGACCCAATATAGTTATGAGAGTGAATTGCTGAGGGTTGGCTTTTAAATCTTCGTCGTCAATTGCCTCAATGTTAACGATGGTTTCGTCCTCGTGCTCTTTTTCGTCAGGCTTAGGGGAATGAACTTCCGGGAACTTGTTAGGTACTAAATACTTCTTGGCACGAAAGTGTAGATTCTTCGTCGCTTCTCTGGTGTGAAATTGAGCGATACCTCCTCTTCGATGTCTGGCTGGTTTGGAAATAGAGCTAATAGTGGCATGCTGGGTGATCAGTACTTCTTACTTTATAATTGATACAAATTTACATGCGTCAGTGATGCCGCACCTTTATCAATTAATTTCAATATAAATATCTCTTGTAATCTATGATTTGTTAATCCAGAATTACAAAATAAAATTAACAATTTGCTGGATCGGTGCTCGAAATAAGTTATGTAACGTCGGATTTGTAGATGTACCATTCGGTCACATCGGACTAATCGCTGTTTGATATGATTATTTAATTGTCTTAGGCTGTGTTTTATGAATCGAATCAGTCAGTCCGTGGCAAACTAATACATTCATCGATAAGCTTTTTGGATTTTCACCACTTGCGAATCCGAAAAGATGTGTTAGTAAAAGGGATTTATGGAAAGTAAATAAGAAAAATTAGACATTGATTATTTTTTTCTTAAGGATCAATGGAACAGAACTTTATTTTCGGAATTGAATGAAAAAGACAATGACTTATCAAGACAAGAGTATCTGCACGATTTTGCAATGTTGTCATTGATTCACTTCAGGTCATTCAAAATTTATCCAAAGTACAACAGACATAATTGTCGTCGATTCTCAATGTATGGATGACGAAGCACCACCCATACATAATTATCTTTCGTATAATCGACAGTGTTCCTATTATTAGGATCAAAACGGTGAATCTCTATTGGCCTAATCATTCAATCAACAGAATATGAGAACAAAGATAGAATCCTCATCATGTTGTCAACATAATAATGCACACAGTTGGTTGTATTAAACGGAAAGACAAAATCGCGGTCTTTTGAAAGATGTCTGTATTTAACAAGCTTAATCTCTGGCATACCTCTTATAAACGAAAATTGAGGTTAGACAGAATTGAGTGAGCATCAAATTGACAATAAAATTTGTGAAACGTTTAAATCCAAACTAATTGAAGAAGTCTTACATAGATTGACCCAACCATGTCATCACATTAATTCCTCCATTTACCAGCAGTTTCTGATATTTTATAGTGCATATATTAAGCGAGTATCAAAATCAATAAACTCCAATTAAAATCAATGGTTCATTTTTTTTAGTGTTTGAATGAAATCACAAATCTATCATTATCTGTCAAGACATCATCATACTTTGCCCTAATGTTGACAGAATCAGAGATATTCATCTACTAATTATGAAAAAGATACAGTTATATTTATAAACTCGACTTTTTAGCTTGTATTCATATTAAGAAACAAATTAGCGTTAGATGTGACAAAAATTCTTCAATAAGCTGTAAAGCCACTCCCTGTCGAATTCTTTTCTTTACATAATTGTTTGTTTAAACAGTTTATTTTAAATACACTGCCAAGAATACAGATCTGCTTTGGGATATTCACTCAACAGGGGTACATTAGTTGACAGAATTCCCTTCAAACCATAATTGAAGCGTAGGGTTAGGTGAGATGAGCTGTTCTTCTTTAACCCAGTAGAATTTATGAAAATACACCATGAGCTGACTACTTGTTACTTTCCAAAAGGTATTCCTATTGATAATAATAATGTTCCAGTTAGACTCCTGGTCTGGTGATCGAACGAATTAGATGTTTTTAAGCCTGCCATTGTTTCAAAAATATGATATAGAAAATAGGGTCAACTGTCATAAATTCATAAGTACCTTAAGGTTATAAGAAATTTAATGGGACTCATCAACTTTTTGTATTCTTCCCTATTTTTGGTAAGAATGCAGTTTTGGTCTGTCAGCAACGTTCATTTTTATCACCCCCTATTCTACGAGTGACGGTTGCATAAAATGTTTGCAAATTTACTACCCTGGCTGCCGTATACAACAGCTCTTGGAACTGAGCTTTTACACATTCATGACACCTATTACAACCCCAAATAATTGTAGCCGTAGATCGGATTTAAGAATTTCGGAATTGGATGAACTGATGCGCTAATAAGTGAACTTTGATGGATTTAAGGCTATAAAAATTGTTTGGAATGATAATAGGGCTATCCAAATATGAAAAATGATCCGTAATACCTGACGTCGTAACATATACCATTTCAGATCTCTTTTGATGTTTAGTAATAGATTCACACACAATTCTTAATACAAAGATATATGTCTTAATGCAACAATAATAAAAGGTGTAATTAATCCGTCTGTTTCTTAAATTCATATACTCTTACATGTTTAAATCCCTTTAAAAATACGCCTTTAGCTTTAAAAATGACCAACCCTGTTCATATAGAACTCAGATGATAATTTTTAGTATTTCTAAGATTTTTTTCTGCTTAAGTAATCCATGGTCTAAAACGAAAGTTCATAAGTATAAAGTGGCTACGATCAGTGAAAGTTAGACATGCATTCAACTAGCGTGAAACAATTTCTTTCAAAGTTCAAGAAATAGATACGAATATGATTGTCTAAATTACCCTCTCAACAACCATCCAGGAAGATGTTGAAAAAAGGAATTCAATTTTTTTTCGTGTGATTCAGGCATGTTCATAACGATTTTTAAGATTCCAGATGATTTACAGTGTTTAATGTTTCGAATATTCATTTTAAGATAACATTACTCTCGGATCATTTACTGTTTGAATTTTGAATCTGTTATTACTCCCTCATTACGTTTACCATATTTTAATCCTCAAAAACCTTTAACAGAAATCATCGAGTCCACCTGTCATGATCTAATACGTCGTAATGTCTTAAAAAACGTCTTATTCATTGTGTCAGGCTTCAGTGTTTTGAATAGCTGAAGTATTAATGTTCTGAAAAGGTGTGATAATACATCACAAATAATCCTAATTTTCAAAATATATTTTTAATAACCCAGATAATAAAACAAACCCCCTTCTAAGTCCTTTAAATTACAGTTGTATTAGTAATGGCTAACGAGCACGACCACATTTCTGGTATCAAATGATCTCTATACATAACCACGAACCGTTCACCATTTACAGTGCCCTGCAATCTATTTCGGACGCAGGCGCCGGTGTCAAAATTGTTTCCCTTTTATAACCAAATTGACTCACATATCGAAAAAAGAATGGTAACAAAAATTGACGCCGCCGCACGCGACCGAAATATATTGCAAGGATCTGTATGTTGCGCAAACATTTAGTCTATTTTTCAAGAATATGCTGGAGGTACAACTTTGACCATAAAAACTTTTTCAATATTGATGAAAATAGTAAAAAATGTCACGAATAATTGAATTATCTTGTTTATAAGTCGTGGGTTTATTAAAGATGTATTCTTTTACTTTATTTCAAAAATAAAATATTTTGATAGAATTTTAGGACATTTTCCATTAGGTTGACAACCTGGTATGTGATAACACACGATCCAAAAAGAGAATACCGACAGGCTATCTGGGTTTAGAGATCGCAAAACCAAGGAATATATGCTGGCTGATGTGAGTCCAGATCTTCTGCCTGAACCTGTAGTTGACGCCTACCTGTGTTTCCCTGGCGAAATAGTGTTAAGCGACAACCTGATCTGACGCTTTACATTTTGTACTCTAAAGCACCGAAATGTTTTCAATAAATCGACAATAGCGAAAAAATATTATTTCCTCACATATTAATAATTTTCTCGATATTTTAGTATTGTAATACCTGGTGATCGGTGATATGCGAACACTCTCTGAAAAATGACAGAACTCAAGTTTTATCTGTTATAACTAGACCAGGAGTGGTTCATTAATTTTTTAATTGAAAAAATCTGATTTGGGTCAAAATCTTGATCACCAAACAGGCGTCACATTTAAAAATAGAGACTATCGTAATCGGTCTTCAGGTTTTAATTTCACCTCAATGAAAAGAAAATTTACAGCCCTTACTGAATAACGGCTAACAGATGAAGGGCAAAACGCCACAACATTGCCTACACTCAGATGTAAAAGTTGTAGGGCATATTTATCTCTGCGTACTGGTGGTTTTCTGTCACACATGGATCGAAATAGATGAGCCAATTGTAAACTTGCACTACGCAACGTAGAATAAAGAATTCAAATCTGTTGCTAAATGTCTCCAAACTCATAATAATTGATTTGTTCAATCATTGCCTCGAGGTTTGCAGATGGAGAAATTTAGCCTATTTCAATAATCCTCAACTTGGAAACGGGAACGAGCAAAGAATCAACGGTCAAACGCCAGACATTGTAATACAAATTGAAGAGACCTTATTGAAAGGAAAAAGGCGTGCTAACGTCGGTCGATTACTACCAGTGCAGGTGAAAACATTCCTCGAGAAGGATTGTACGACAATAGCGCACATAGACAATTGCGCACATAGATTATTGCGCACATGGACAATTGCGCACATAGACAATAGCGCACATATGGAATAGAGCACATATTTTTATGTTTGATTTGGATTTTGCAAATGAAAATCATTATTTTTAAAATGTTTATGCCACTTTAGAATTGATTTAAGCTATACAAAATAATGCATTAATTGAACTTGGATAACACCCTGCATCGGATTAAGTATTTCATGCTTTACAGTTAAAATTTCATAACCATTGCATTTANGTATGTGTTTGTATTAATATTTCTTTCGAAATAATTTTTGGCCAATAAATTCGTAGTCATATCCTCATGGAAGACATGAACGACGGATATTAAACCACACTCATTCCTCTAGAAAGTAAGTTCTTGATGGCCAGACGAATAAAGTCCCCCAAAACCAATTTACTATTGGTTTCTCTTTCACATAATGCAGGTATAATATTAAAAGATTCGTCGAATGGTTGAACCTTTCTGACTATTCTTTGATAAAACACTGTATAATTTTGAATCAGTCCAAATATTGGGAGCAGGTCGAAAACTCCAATCAGTTTCATGACGGTTACTGTTTCAACAACGAGACCAATCAATTCTAGAGATAGGCAGTAACTTTTTTTGTAGATAGATGCAGGGATTTCGATATTCTCAATGACGATATTGACGATCTTAAACCAAAATTTCACGATCGAGAAACTAGAGGCTTTCGTTGACACCTGCGTTGCTTGTACATATAAGGTAAATATCTGGGCAAACCATAACGCGTTGTCAAACACAGTGACAGTTGTACACATCGATTTGTAACTCAGGGCAAGCTTAAACAGAGCCAGAATATGCAACGATATGGCCGAAATATCAGAGTCTTCGAATGGAGGATATTTGGCCATATCTCCAGGCCTCATTATCTCTTCAGTCAGCATTCCTAACATTATCAATAACGTGGTGCGTAAATTTTTATAGACATTCGTTATCAATCCATAATCTTTGTTATTATTTGGTTGTAAAACAGCCACTGAATTAAGCCAATCAACCACTGGGTTTTTGGACAAAGGGTCCTGATTTTTCTTCAATTTTGAGATAATTAAACACAACATCTGTGATAATATGTGTATATAAAAATTGACGTATCTTTTTCGTCTCAAGATCTGTTCCTCATTTATTTTTAAGAATATAAACTTTTTCTCATCACCTTGTAAATTTAAGATAGTCTTATAAATATCGGGAATGTAGCTTTTACAATATTTCGGCATCACCTGGTTTACCCAACTCATCATAGTATCATCTAAGTTAATGGGCTCGTTCACCGGAATACCATAATTGTCAAAAATGGAGCCACCCAGTAATTTGAACACGATAAAAACTTTTCTGAGGGTTACTTGGTTGATTTTAGATGGTGAAATATTTGTAAAGCTTGTAATCATCAGTTTGATAAGATATAGAAGAAGAGAGAGTTTATTCTTAGGGTTTTCGCACTGATTGAACCACAAGAATGTGATGCTAACAAGTTTATCAACTTCAAGTTCATTTCGTTCCAAAACGCGCTTGAATAGTTTTTCAGCCGAGGTTATTTCATAGCAGTAAATACCAGCAAACTTAACGATACACTCCAAATAATTCATGATAATATTGTTGGGGATCGTGAAAATTCCCGAGTTTTCGATAATCATCTCGGATAAAGTGTTGAAAGATTTGATCAACTTTCGTTTTGGGGAAATTTGATTACTATCCTTTCCTTCGGTATCCGTGACTTCATCAGCATTTATACTTTTGTTTGTTTGATACATTTTCAACAATGTATAACTCTTCGCGGAATAATCGATGGAATTACTGTCGAACATCAAAGAATTGGCAGAGTTAAAAATTTCTTGCAAATTTAAAATGATTTGAGATAAAAATTCCACGTACTGAGCCTTGTTTTCGGTAATATCTTTTAAAATCTGTTCAAAAAGCTCCACGAAATGCTTTTCTGAATGAAATATCATTAACGAAAAGGATATCGTGTAAAAAACAAACTTTTTCTCATGAAATTGCATCTTCAATATTTGGCACAACAGTCTTAAAGGATTTAGCTTAGAAAATATACAATAGTAAAATCTGACAGCGATCGATGACGTAGATCTGGCAGGAAGTGACAGAACCTCGCTTGAGCTTGCTGGATAAGCGATACAGTTAACATCATAGACGATGAATTTGTAAGCCATTCTGATTGCTTTGAGCAACATATCAAAAGATGTTGTCACGTGATGCATCAAATATTCCATCAGTACCAACATAGCATGGTTGATGACGTCATCAGATAGATAAATAGTTTGGGTCTTGCAAATACAACAACTCCCATCATCCAGATTGTTGTGGTGCATCAATTTTCGAATAGATAATGGTTGATTTTCTTTAGTACGCTGGGAGTCATCTAATGTATCGGTTTTGGGCTCTTCTTCGTTTGATACAATCATATTCTTGATAATGAAAGATTCCACAAAGATCTCCTGTCTGTTTTTTCCCAGAGTTGATTGGCCATAACAAATATGAATATGGCCATCAAGAGACGATAGAATCATATTCAACAATTTGTGAAAATCCTCGTCAAAATTGTGGTATTTGTACACCATCACAAGCAAAACCTTAAGGATGGTGATTTGATACGTCTTCGGGAGCGCAGAAAAGGTTGGATTCAGAAGGTTAGCATCGTTTGCAGAGTATAAATCCACCAGTTTAAGAATGATTGTGACAACGAGATGCCTAACATTTTCACCAAGACCAATAAAACTGTCTAGAACATAGAGGAACACGTTTAGTATTGTAATGTATGGATGAATCTCGTTTGGTAATCCCAACCGATCAACTTTTTCGAATTTGATAAGTTCCAGTTTGCTACAAAGCTTCTCTATAAAACCCAACTTGGATTTTTGGTCCCCTGTAGAGCTTGATTTAATAATAAATAGTGCATACTCACAAAAAACTTTGAAAATAATATATCGATTTAGGGTTGATGGTAAAGTTCGGGTTTTAATTTCTTCAGATATATTCAAATACAAATCCTTTGAAGAATTTAGATCGTAGCATATTATTGGATTTATAGGCTGTGAACTATTCCATTTCTCGTTAAAAATGACCATCTTGAAATTCGTATTCGGCGTATAACCGTTGGACAAATTGAACAACGGATGGGCGCTGTATGCAGTTAGATTACTGTAGGCAGGATCACTTATGCAGTCATCATTAAAGGTTGCCTCCAACCATTTATCTATTGTTTCAATGCTCGGTGTGTACTGTAGATCTCTTTTTATGTCATTCATGAACAGAAGACACAGTGTACGATCGGTTTTAAAATTGATAAAATGGTTTTCAATGAATCTGAAAATGAGTTCCTGCTCAGATATGGTTAAAAATTTCAGAAACTGTCTTGCACAGCTTGAAACTGTCGTATTATTCGAGTTGGAAAAAAATACGAGTAGGAATACAGAAACCACAACAGTGTCTTCAATGTAAATATTTGAAGTGGTGTATACACGCAACGAATATTGAATATACACAATTAATTGCTCCAGTATTTTGAGATTATTTGGCGCGGGTAACTCGGTGGAGGTGGTCAAATAATCTGATTCAATCGATGTTACTGTCAATAGCGATTTAGAATGCAGAAAATCTAGAAACGAGTTGTACCCAAGTGATGAGCAGATGATGACATGGAGGATAGAGACTGAAGACATAGAGTTCTCAATGTTATTCATACTAAGGCAACTCAGAAAACAGGGCATAAGCATGGATCTAAGTAGATTCTTGTACGAAGACGACAGTTGCGCCGACCTCTTGAAATAATCAAAGACAGTAAATTCATAACTCAAGATGTTGAAGATCCGAATTAGACACCTAGAAAGTGATTTGAATGATTCATCGGTCTGTTGATTAGCGACCATGATGAGTTGACAAATTAGAATGCATAACTTCAACTGACTCGGGTAGTTTTTCATCTCATGTCCTTTCAACTTCTCAAACAGTGATCCCAGTGTAGATTTAGGATCTGATATCAAAATAATCTGAAAAATGAACATTTTAATAAAATACGGCTTAGAAGAGTTAATATAACAATAAGGCATTCTAAATTATTGCAAAACTAAACTTGGTAGAATTCCCTAATAAAAGAGACATGAGAATTAATGGTTTGAGGGTGAGAGATGACATTCATCGCTGTAGAACATTTAAATAGATAATAAGAGGGGAAAAGTGAATGAATATTAAAATAATCTGATAGAACGTTCATACTAAAAGACAGGTTCTAAATACCCGGCTTAGTTTTGTCCTGATATCCATTTATTTTGAAGCAAAAAATGAAAATATAACTTGAAAAAATAATATTCTTCAGGAGACACAGGAAGTCAATATTCTGCTACTTACCCACCATTACAAGTGATATGAATTCAAAAATTATAGCAGTAGATTAATTGGGAACTTTTGAATGCCGCGAAATAACCTACGGAAGATGATAACATTCCAGAATGAATCGATTTTAACATATTGTATTTTTGATAATGAATTATCACAAAATTACTGTAATATGGAACGGTTAGATATTAGACTAATTGGCGCTAAAAAATTCTGCGAGGATTAGAACAAGATACTCAACAAATCAAGAGTATTACATGGATTTAAACAATTAAGCTTGCATTAAATTTGTTTTAGTAAAATAATAAATGAAATCGAAATGATAAAATTTTAACTTACCATTTTTAAGAAAAATTGGCCTGTGGTTGAAAAAGATTGTGAATGAAGCTTTTGGAGATGTTTTGTACTTTATCATAAAAGAGCATATTTGGTGAATCATTGAAAACAAAAGTAAGGTAAGATCGATTGAAGTCGGTAATTCTTTTCCGGAAGTATGAAAGAGAAGTCCATTGAACAAGAATGTAAATACATTATCCATGCCTTCATGTGATATATAAACGTCTCCTTGGAATAACTTTTCACACAAATGTAGTTTTTGCAAAAAGATATCAATTAAAATCACAGAAATAAATGGTTTTTTATCAACTTGTCCATACTTTGGTATAATATATAAATTCTTCATATCTTCACAACATTCGCCTGAATTCGAGTCTTTGGAAGTAGGACATTTTGTGCACTTATATGTCATTGCAGAGGTTTTGAACACTATATTACTTAAATCGACGTCAAATGTAGACTCGTACTGCTCCACAAAAGCCATATATTGGACCATAAAATTCATCAATAAATGAAGCGGAATATTCACCTCTGAGATATTTAAAATGTTATAAATTCCCAAATAAAGAACTTTGTCGTTAATATTCTTTTCTGAATTAAAAGGATTTAATAAAAACGTGTTGGTTTCCTGGTCGGCACGAAACTTTAGAGAAGCCCTTTTAAGTAATTTATGGATATATTTGTAAAACACATTCATTAATGTCGTTGTTTTAGAAGTTTCCCTATAATTTTCACGGTATTGGCTCCTTTGATTCGAAGTTGAACGGATAATAAACATCAAGAAGTTCATTTGCCATTCTTTCCACCATCCATATTCACAACATTCATGAATAATCAACGAATGTGCTGCATATATTCTTGTAATAATGTGTTTCACAAGTTGGTCGTCAACTATCCGCGGGCTGGGAAAAATAAATTCTCTCAGATATTCAGGATATGTTTTCACCATTTCTCGTATCAATTTTGTGAGAACAGACACAATAAATCTGTTTAAAGCAGCCAATGATTCGACTTTTTTAATTTTATTTAGCAGAGAAATTGTCAGAATAGATTTGTTGAGCAGTTCCTTGATGATCACCTCGTTGAATTTGGTGTCGAAACTCAGTTCATACTCTAAAACCTCGCTCGATTTAACCTTAAACAAAAACCCAATTAGTTTGCAACACAACGCAAACGATTCGATATAACTGAAACATTGCTCACCGACATTTATATCAGTCGAAATAAATTCTACCTCTTTCTGCAGATCATTTAGGCATCCACTCAATATCAAAGTGACCTTGATGCATAATTCGTTAGCGGTGTAAAACTTTTCTTTTGATTCAACATAAGGGTTCAGTAAAGAGTAGCATTTGTGTTTCTGTAGGGTTTCATGGCATTTTTCACACATGTATACGCCACGATTGTACTTCTGGGAATTGTAACAAAGGTAAACAGCGATCCCATTGCAACCTGGCATTTGACAAGCAGAAAATAGTTGGTTAAAATTTGAAATCTGTTTGATGATGATAATTTTGCTTTGAATGGGTGAAATATAATCAATTTTCAGTAGTTTAGTATCGATTTTTTCATAACATGTTGAGCAAACGTAAACAGGAGGAATGGATGGAATCGTCTGAACGCTTAATCGGTGGTCCAATACGATCACTTTAATTTGGAATTTGTTCATCGATGTGCATCCCCAAATGTGACAATTATCGTTCTTAAAATAAATAAATTGTCAAATTTTTATTCAAATAATCATAGAAATAAAAAACTTTAATTCCTTAATTTACATATCATATTAATTATTAGTGTTAATAACTTGAGGGAAATCAGCAAAAACATTAAAAGCTATTTCTCAAGTTCAAAACAACATTAGATGATCTGAAAGTGCAAGGATTGAGCCATCGCAGATAAAGAAGGTTCCTAACATACAAACATGATAACTTGTGTAAATGAGCCTAAATGAGGCATCAATTTATTTAGTTTTAGGTCTCAGTAATGATAATGCCTAATGATCGTCAAAAGTAAAAATATAGGCATACAATTGTCATTCAGATATAAAAAAACTCACATCTCAGTTAATAAACGAGTATGATCTGAAATTATCAATAAATATCGTATTTAACTCAATTTTCATAATTTTAAATTTGCCTTATAAATAAGTTATGAACCAGAATCATTTTCTGAAAAATAATATTGATGTAACCATATTTTAATTTCTATGACGTCAGGATTATAAACCAGGGAAAATATTTATTGTTGAACCCTAAGTTGTAAATTTGTCGAAATACATTTTTAACACAAATTACATCCCCATTCTAATCAACCATCTAAATTGAAAAAATTTAAAAAAAATTTGGAAAATAACTATATTGTTTAATTTCTTTAACATATATCAAAAAATTATTTACCGAGATGATGTTCCAGTTAGAATTTTCACCTTTTAAATGGGATGATGACGATTTGCGATGTATTAAAGCGGTATCTTACAATAAGATTTGATCAAAGTATACAGTCAAATAATTATATATTTTTGAAAACCATCTATTTTATCATTAAAGAATCATAGAAGAATATTACTAAAGTGATGAACATCTGGGATTTATCAAGTAAGAGAAAATGTCAATAATAAACTATTCAACTTGGTAAACCCAATTGTCCGTCGAATTATTATTCTCTTTTGAACATTTGAAATGTCACATCGATTCCTTATAAATCGAAAATCCTGATATACGAATTCATGTTCCCAAATAGAGGTAATTAAGTCACTTAAAAAATCAGGTGTTTTCATTTAAATTTTTAGACTAACAATGAGATGCATAAATTGTTAAATACTCAGCTAAAGGAATATCTCTATAAAAATCGCTACTACTGCTTAATCCATAGATTATTTTAAATGTTTAAAAAGTCAAATTTTCCACTTGATAATTTATAGTTTTTGGTGTATTTAACTCTTATACAGTGTAAAACATCCAGTCAGATTCGAACCATTAAATTAATTTCGCGTAATACAATTTCACAAAAATATAATGTATAAAAATAATTGTGGCATGCTTAAGCTAATATAATTTGTTCTGATTTTAACATTCCTAATTATTAAAACAGGCATGGATTTTCGGATCATAACAATGGTTTGCCAAGTTTTTATGAATTTATTGGTTTCTGGAACTACCAATTTATAAATGTTGAAACATTAAACTCTTCAAAAACTTAGAGAAAAACCGTTATTTTTGGCAAAACGTTTAAAAGTCAATTTTTGAGAGATTCACGTGTTTAATACAAAATTACATATCGGGAATATGTAACGGCAAAATGAACAAAGCAACCCCATTGTGTTGCTCCTAAAATACATTTGAAAAGATAAAAATGAATCTACTTGAAGATTCTTTCACGCGTTAACTAATTTAATATCAGGAGCCTGATTTTAAAAAAATTAGTTTTAAGAAAGAATGGCTGAAATGATGTTTAAATTCTGTTTCTGATAAAAATTCTCAGATTTTATTCTTCAAAGTTACTATAATTATACTTTTCGAAGGCTCCAAACTTAATGTTAAAAAAATAAGTTTGACTAAAAATATGATGAGACTCCATCTGAAAGTTTGGAAATGGATACAACAAAAATACTCATCGTTTAACGTCTTCTATGATATTCAATCCTTGCTAAAATGTAGAATATATTTTCCCTGTATGGATTTGCGATTGCAGTTTGAAAAACTATTATCAAACGAAAGATCAACAAATAGATTTAAAGTTATTCGTTAAAGACGTCATTTCTTTGAAGGTGTAATAAAATAGAAGGGACGAAATCCGTGATGAAAATTAACACTGCATATTGATTTTAGTGCTTTAGTGATTCAACTTGATTGTGAGATGTAAGGATCACTGTTTGGTAGGTTCAGACAATCTAACAGAATATGCTAGATTGAGGAGTAAGTGTTAAAAAAGGGTTTATAACAGATATTGTCAATCCAAGTATGATTAAATATCTAAAGATCATATCAACCAAGATCTATTTAATTCGAAAAATAAACTAAAATAGATGTTTGAATAAGTTACAGGTGTTAAATTCTTTATATGTAAATGACCTGGTACCGTTAAGAGGCTAATTATATTTACGCTCTGGATCTGATTTTATATATCAATATCACAGTCCTAGAATAGTTTTACGGTTGAGTTTGTATGTAATAAGTTTGAAAATACGGAGCAGTGTTTATCAGTAACTGAGAAATATCTTGATAATTTAACGCTAGAATCTACTTGGTAGAAAGTTAAGGTTTTTATAAAGGAGGCTTAAAACCTAGCCAGATGTTTTAACTGACTGAAAAATTAACAAAATATGAATTTACCTTGGATAGTTGAAGCTCGCTTTCATCGATTGCACTGAAAAGATGAATAATGATCCTGATACTTGTGGACCGTATGTTACTTTGAAAATTTGCAGCGATATCCAACAAATTATCCAAAACATCCGTTTCTGGCCACGGTAGAAAAGATTCAACGATTCTGATGCAAACGGCCAGATCGTTGCAAAATGAATTGAGAACATGTGTCAAGATCATAGAGCAAAACGTTTTCGAAGATTCAGAACGGTGTTGCGTTTTCTAAGTTAAATTCTAGCATACGCAGATTTTGAGCTGAAAAGGAATCATATAGTTGGCCAACACATCAATCGTGAGATCCTGGAGAGGGTTTGAAAAATTTGGGACCAAATTGAAGAAAAATACTGTTAAATCAGAGATATTGTCACGTGGAAGAAAGGGAATTAATATACAAATGGCACGAATCAAGAACTCAACACATAGTTCAGCCATAAGAATATTGGATGAGAATAGTGTCAAAGAAAGTATTTTAGACAACTCAGTTGCAGTTTCATAGAATAGCTCTGAATGTTGAGTATCTACAACATAGAACTGCATTTTTTCATCAAATGTTAAGCTAGATTTTGAGATTTCTTTTGAAATAAACACGGTAATTTCTTTGAAAACATTAGCTGTGGAATATGTTATTTTTTCGGGACCTATCTTTGAAGCATTTTCATAAATATCTTTCAAATTTCGAATAAATTTTTGAAGTTCTGAGTCCATTAAACATTTATTGGGGTTTATTTCAAAACTGCCACCATGAAAAGAAAAATGAATGACTATTTATTAAAAAAAATGAATGGATACATGATTGAGTGGTCTGATTTAGATGCGTGAAGCCTTGACTGTGTTTATGTTACTTTATCCATTCATAAAACCCAAATAATGCTAATGAACAATTTCTTAGCATAAATATTTTATTTTTCACAAAATTAATATATAGGTAATTTTTGCCTAGAAAAACGCATAAAAAGGACTTGTAGTCTTTTATCATCCATGCAAGCAAACCTCCTTTACATGTATCATCATTTAATAAAGATAAAAAGCAATTGATCTAACTGTATGTATCAATTGGAAAGAACTGAGCCTCGTATCCTTTGCGTGTTCTCTATTTTTGTACAAAATAGTATTATAGTTTCTAAAATCGAGTAAATGTCCTTCTTTGAAATGAGAATTGGTTTTAGTTGTATTTACTCAATACTACCAACTCTTTCTTTCTTGGTATAAAACATTTCAATTTGGCTGAATTTCTAAATCTCCGATAATACAATCACAGCAGCATGAGAGTTCATAAATTTAAAATATCCAGCAATTAAACATATGTCAATGGCTTGTGGTTGCAAAACATCCCCTAAAATAAAAGAATCCATAATAAAGTTGAATTCATTATATGGCTGATAAGATATTGTATCATATTTATAATATATTCTGCTCGAATTACATTTAATAAACAATGAAGTTCTATGATTTATAATATCAGGCAACATTTAGGATATCTTTGGTTTAACAAGCTAAAATCTCTTATGAATCTTTACAAGGGTTTATCAGTTGTATTTATCTACTCTAAAAAATTTGAGAAACATTCTAATGAAATGATATTTTCATTTGGATTCACGTCTAAGATTAATCTCTGTTCAGAATAGAGATTATTAATTTATTTAAGAAGGTTTTGTTCAAAACGTATGTCTCCCAGTTTGTATTTGATAGACTAACAAATGTATTTTCCTGTTTAATTGTTATTTTCATCCGATGAACATATTTCTACCGATCATAATTCATGCAATACTGCCACACAGACATTCTTTACCTAGGTAATTTTTTTAGATTGAGGAGTTCAGGATGTACCATGTAAAAATGGAGTTAGATCTCTCTCTCATTTATTGTTACACAAAACAGATTTAGTAAAAATCACACGAGTCCGAAACGAAAATGTTGAGATTAAAAGATCTCTATCTGTGTGCTTGTGGTGTATCAGATTCATAATGTACCTGTTTTGGGAAAATATTAAATATGTCATGAAAAATATTGCTGTTGATTTTTTTTAATTTAATACCCTCCGAAACCGTAAACACCCTAATTCATGACGCCACTTTATAAACTGGTGTTGTTTAAACAAAAAACAGTTAACCATCATAATTTGTCTCAGATTCCTTTTCTCCTTAGAAATGAATTGCCTCGGTTAATATAATTGTATAAAGGGATTAAGAAATTTCTGATTAATATGTAGGAGTCGGGATGAATAGAGTTCAGGAGTCATTAAAGTCACTTTAGGTTCTGAAAAAAATCCCAACCTCTACTTCATTACACAATGAAAATATCAAAATTTCTAAAGATTTAATTTAGAATTTTTATTCTCAAGTAGTAAATATTTTGTTAGAGCCACAATCATCCCATGGATTCTTGATTTATAGATGACATGTATCTATAATGTTATTTTATAAAATTGGAGATATTGTATTTCTTTAGAATCTAATTTAAAAATACTGATGATTTTTTTTATGGCATAGAATTTGAGTGATTATGTCCTCATTTAAAAAATTTAATTAAGTTATGAAAATCGGAATAATATTTTCTAGAATAAATATTAAATACTATCGATGATATTAATTGAAGTTTGAACATTCAGGATGAGGTCGATGTTATTAAATTTGAGATTACAGTAAAAATGATACTAAAAATGTGTTCGGTGTATCCCATATGGATTGGCTCGATCATTTATTGTAAAAAAATACGAGTTATGTTTATAAACTTACAAAATTTTCCTTTGAATGGATATTACGTCATTTTAAATAGCCTTTCAACAGTTTTAGCCCTTATGTTTCCCTGAGTATCATTTTAAAACAAAATAGCCCATTTTAGAAGATTGTTTCATTGATTGGGAACTGCTGTTTGAAAGACATTTTATTAGTTTTATAATGTAGAATAGCGCTTATATGAATTTATTTTAAAAGTTTAACAGTTTTGGTTAAAAGGATATGTCGGATGTGAGAATTTTCAGTAAAAGAAGAGCGGGCTGCCTTCTTTTTTTGGTAGACTTGAGAAGATTTTTTGTGTCTAAGTACTATTATTTGTAGCCAAGGCTGTTTCTTTCAACATAAAATCAGGTACTGTATTTTAATCAAACAAGACATGGAGTTAAGTTTCACTTTTAAGTGACTATAATTGACTGATCCTAGGTTAACAATCCTTTTGAAAGACGAACAACTAGTAATATTTGGTTGGGACATCCCAACCCGCAAACTTATCTTTACACATGAAATTGGGAAAATATAACTATTTATATGATTTTCAATGCTTTTATCCAAATATTGATAAATATTCTGCCTTTTTATGGCCCATATTTTCAAACAATTACCGATATCAGACGATTATGGAACTTCCCGATCAAGCCCATCGACTTTATATTGTTAACATTTATAATTTTGGTGAAAAAAACCTATTTGAAATGAAAATTGTTGGTTTTTTATGATAAATAGCATCGTCTATTGTATTTTAACATGTTTCGATTGTACATTTCTAACTTATAAAACGTTATTCCATGTTAATCTATTTAGATAAAATCGAACAATTATGTTTGAGATCTTATTAAGGCTCTTCACAATATCTGGCAATTTGTAAAATAGATTTTTAGTGAGATAAGCGTAGTTAAGTAGGGTGAGAGTTATTCGTTCGATTTGAAAGAAACGATCTCGCATGAAAACACTTCTTCTGACTAGGCAGGATACTATCTAACAATGTCTTTTAGTAGGAAAAAGCAATGATTAGAATTTAAAATATTTTTTTCTTTGTTTAACGAAATAGAAATTGATATACTTGATCTGGAAACCTTATGTCCAAGAACAATCAGTTTGTGAAGGCGCACACATAATTCTATCAATAAGATCGATTTTTGAAAACATCTGAAGGCATTGCTTTCTCTAATATCAAATTGAAAACAAACAATAGACCTCATCGATTACACAGGTTCAGTATTCTGAGACGATATGAACAATTTTATATCTAAATCCACATAGATTGAAAACTTCTCACAAAAATAATTAAAACACACAAACTTACAGGAAACAATGAGAGCAGTTATTGTCAATCCTCTTATACATTATCAATTATGATTAGATCCGCCTGAACAGATTCTGAAAAAAGCTGTGATCGATAAGTATTAAATGTTTTTAAAATACTAGGTGAAATTAAAGGTCCATAATTGATTTTAATTAATCCTTATGAGGATAGATAAATCTTCAAAAAACTTCAGTTTTTTTCGGCAGCAAACACCGATTAGCCTAACATTCAAAACACATATTTTCAAATTTCATATAAAGATGAAATTAATCGAAAATTTAATAAAAATATGATACTTTAATGTTACAGTCTCAAAACTTTCTTGTTGTTATATCATAAATATATTAAAAAATAACCTGTAACTTCGCCCATAAGGATACTGTGAATAATTCTTTGTAACAATTTCTGATATGACGTAATTTGTATTTTCAGTCAGATTTCTATTATACGGGGGTTTTTATTTCGAACTTTTATATTAATATAAAGATACCTCAATTCAAATAGAAGTAATAGAGTAGTTTTGTTTCGATTTTATTTCAATAAGAAAAAAATAGATTTCGTCGAATATTCTAATTCTCAATATCTGTGGAGACGTGTAGGGTTTTTCGATACATTTAACAATCTTTGCCATCTATTTAAAAAAAATTCTAAAAATCAAGAATATGTGCATGAACTGGATAATTAAACTTTATTTGTCAAATTCATAAATTAACAAATCATTTCGATGTTTCTAAGTGTAAGCATAGTGCCAACATTATATAATTTGTAATCACATATTTATCAGTTTTTCAAAACGAAGGAAAAATGTTTTTCATACAATAGAACCAGAAAGGTATTAATTATGATTTTGTTTTTTTTGCAGAATTGATAATAATTACAAACAACTATAATACATATAATCCCTTCCCAGATAGTTTATTCTAAATATAGAGTTTACGAAGTTTTTCAAATTTCCAACAAATTTAGTGAATAAAATACAAAAATAAAGACTATCTTTCTTGTTTGATTCGCTTACGACCAAGGCTTCCATTGTTGTTGGTGCAAACCTCATTTGATTTCTCGAAAAAATACCGTTTCTCAAGTTTTGCATTATTCGTTTACTTAAGAATTTTGAGATCCACTGCAAAAAATAAAAGTTGACAAATAAAGGTTAGTTATTCGGCTCGTGCAACTAGTTTTGATGTTGTAACTTTTATTAAATCGATCGAAATACCCTATATTATATCCGACTAGACATTTCACAGTTAAACTTATTGATTTTCACCAATGTATGATAATGTTACATACTATATTCGAACCATGTAACATCGAACAATGTTACTTTGTTCAGAAAAATATATAAGGAAATGGAATTTGCCTCTTATAGTCACAAATAAAAATAATATAAATTTTTCCTCTCTAAAGAGCTACTTTTCGTTAATATATTAATTTTATATTATTGGTTATTGGATCACACTAATCGTATCCGAAAAATATTTTGATTTACTAATACAAAATTATTTATTAAGGGTATGCTCCAGTTTCGATGTTTTAATTAAGGCTGTGATTCAAAGGCTTTTTGAGCTAGTGTTATAACAAGTAGCGTTTTTTCATACAATTCTTCTATTTGAGGAGTTATATCAATGCTCAGCTTTGGAAGTTTTTCCATCAAATCCATAATATACTCCATGATACATGGATTATCAGCTGTGGAAAGATCTAATTTCCAGCGGTTTTTGATTTTTGATACATCTTCACTTTTAAAAATTTTACTGAGTATTTTGAACAAACGCGTATCATCATAAACTGCATGATCCAAATATGCCCCAATGAAAATTTTTATATCACACTGGATTCGAAATAGTTCAGTTGGTCGATTGTTGTTTTTGAGAAATTCCAACACGAGAAATAATATCATCGCACTGTAATATGTAATATGATGAGAAAATGAAATATCCACATAGTAAAATACCATGTTTGAAAGTTCATTCAAAAGAGCCTTTTGTTTATAGTTAAAAACCATAACATCTCCGCACAGAGTTCCAAAGTAAGACGTAAGGATGCAAAAGAATGTAAACAGGGTCGAATAATTGTTTTGTAGATCAAAATGGAAAACGTTTAATGGGATAAAGTTAACCATAAATCTAGCAAGTTCAAGAAACCAACCTTTTACTAGTTCTGGGGTTAAAACTAAATAAGGCTCGTGAAAAAAATGCACTAGTATTTGGGGGTATAAAACCCAGAACGAGAAGTAGTCTAAAATTACAAATGTCATACAATCAAAACATTTATATACATGACAGGTATAATAGTTCATGATAATATTAGCCTTTATTTCTCCAACCACAACCAGTCTTTTCTGGAGGAAAAACCTATAGATTAATGCCAGGTCTATGTTCAAGGATTGAGGCTTATTTTGAAAGGTAGAATCAAATAGTATTTTGAAAATTCGACTCTCCATCCCTCCAATCACATATCTGAGGTTCACTCTTGAACTGACTTTTTCAGAAAAAATGTGTCTAAGTATTGCATAGAAGAGGCTGATGTATTTCGACATAATGTCGCCATATAATATGAAAAATCGAACATGCTTGTAAAATTTCATTGTAAAAATTAGAAACGCATCGACAAGGAGAGCCAAAGAGTCGAAATTTTGCTGAGACTCCAAAAACATACCGCCATTAACAACAAAAAAGAGCTCCCGTAGCAGCTGGAAGAGAATCATCTCGTCTTTGACCAGATAAATATCGTTTTTGACAAAGTAAACTGTAAAGAATTTCAAAATATCAAAAATAATGTTACATTCAGGGTCACTGATGATTCTGTTCACAAACCATGGCTCGAATATCGAGCTGCAAACGATTTGAAGAACATCGAAAATAAAAACCTTACAAGGCTTACAAAAACAACGGTCATCATCGTGAATACCCGCTAAAAACAGTTTGGTGAGATTATAACAAAATTGTTTCTTGATATATATTGGTGTAAAGAGGGACTTTATAAATCTGATAATGTATCTGTTGTTAACGTGATTTGGACGCTTCATACGGAATATAAATTTATCGATATCCGCGTAGTGTTGGGCTTGAAGTAATACCCGGTCTGCACTGGTTAGGTATGACATTCCCATGAAAATTTCGGTCATATGATCATGACTTAGTTCATTAAAATGCCTAAACAGCATATCGGATCCAATTTTATAAAGTTTTAAAAGATATAATCCCTGTAAATTTACTTTTACCCCATAGCGTACTTGCCTTTGCCAGTTTGAGATGATTCTTGCGAATCCTTTGCGAATTTTGACCTCTTGGTTCATTGGATAAATCATAAAATAACAAAAATTGTATCTAGAAACATAAAAGCTTAATAAAAGAGCACGAGATTATCAGGATAATTGAAAAGAAGCTGTATTTATAATCTATTTTCAGACAAAAAGGCGCTTTAACGTTCCAGTATCAACTCTCAACGAACAGAGAAGTTTATATTTGTTCCCAGCGAATAATGTGAATGTTTATTCATATGGATGTCAAGATTGTTTTAAGGCCGGCTTTTAATCAAATTTGAATGACGACGATGGAATGATAGGGACGACACATTCTAAAATCAAACAAGTATATATTTATGAATAAATAAAAACTGATATATTTTTCGAATTTGGTTTCATAATTCTAAATTGATGGAAGTGCCTAACCTCGAAAATCTATTTTTCATCTCGCCATAAACCAGTGGCTATTCAGTTTTTAGTAATTAGCGCATTTTGATATGCACATAAAAACCCTTTATTCACCATCTGCTTACCTGTTTTTAATTACTATTAGCTTGTTTCCTGATAATAAAACTACTGTATGTTTTGGATATATTTGTTGGAGCGTAGATACAGACAAAGAAACCCCGTTACTAATATCTGTACTAACATAAATAGGGGATATATATGAGAGAAATTGAACATAAAATTTCAGATTTTTAGATATGACAACAAACCTTGTTAAATTCCAAGCTATTTGTCGTTTTTTTATAATTATTCTGTTTTTAAATGGATATCGTAATTGTTCCAAAGTTTTTCATCTCAAACAAATCTTATATGTTAAACCCTCGAAAGATTGATGGATAGATTTATATAATGATTTTAATTACACGTATAGCAACCACGTGTGTCTTTTAATACATACAAATTAAGATAATGTTTAAGATAACAGGTTATTTTGACAAATAAGGTCTTTTGATTGTAAATTTCTTGATTAATAGTTTAAGCACATTCCTTAGCAACGAATTCTACACTTATACTTCGGTTTATGGTGTGATACTTACGGTCTTAAAGGGTTAAACAGTCAGTAGTTGACTTCTGGTTACTTTTAATTCTGTGAAGGAAAACTCAAAATTTTTTGGCAAAAGATAAGGACCTTTATCTCATGAAAAACAATTCTCAGAATAAAAATTTCAAATGCTCTGTTCTTAAATTTAAATGGTGATGTCATTTTAGACAATGTTTAGGTCACTCGTAATGTAGATTTAATTCTCACAGCCGGTGTTTTTAACCCAAATTCTATTGGAGTGTTCAAAAAAATGTTAACTTATTAAATTGAAAATTTAATGTAACTTTCAGCTGTACACTCCCCATTTTTACCTGTTCCATGATATCATCCTTTGAGGCAATTAACTTAGTCAATAAATAATGGGCTATTAACTGGAACGTGTAAATATAAAGAAATAAAATTGCTAAAAATCTAGATGGTTAGATATAACGAGTGTTTATTGTTCCATTTGTTCAAATATTTGATTTTTATCATCCGATGGCTTTTACTGATATTTGTTCATTTACACGAATAAAATTGTTTATTTTGTTTTTTAAATAAGACAAAATCAAAAAATGATTTGATAAAACTCAAAATGCTAATAAAAATATCTAAAAATTATTGACAATTCAGACTCGCCATATTTGTGGATTTATCAAAAATTATTTCAACAATTCGCTTTTTTTTCGGTTTTATAAATCATATGTATAATAAAAAAGCATGACAGCTGTAACCAAAAAAACGAAGCATTTGGAAATTGAAATCTGGATAACATATATTTAAACCAGCTTGATTGTTAAAGTATAAATCCAGAGGTGAAAAATTTTATCCTTGTCTATTGTTATATTTCATGAATTTATCTTAGGGGCATAACCCATTTAAAGAACATATAACTTTTAATTTTTACAGTCAGATTTGTCTGATAAAGGAGATCATAAAATATTCAAATTTTTATGAATTTTAATTTATGATTTATGGATTTTCAGAAATTATAGTTTTAATTCTCATTTTTTTGAGAAAATCAGAAATTACTTAATTGAGGAAAATATCACAAAAATAATATTAATACCATTTTAAATGATAATAAAGTTTATTTTAGTATTTTTAATATCCAAACAGTTGTTTTGCGAACCATATCACTCACTTAACATGTTATTAGTGATTCTTTGATCTTAAAGCAATATTTCTTTATCCACATCTCTTTTTTATTCAGAAATACCAGTGAAAATTAATCCACTTCACAAATTGGACTATTTTCAATTTTTGAGATTGTTAAAAAATAACTAAGAGCAAATTCGAAAAAATAATATTTCCTATATCACCTGATCATAAAAACTACTCATAAGTTTGAAAGTAATCCATGTAAAACTTTGTCGAAATTTCTTATTGATAAAGGTGCAAATGACACAAATTTGCAATAATCCTTGAAACAAATCTCTATCAATGCTCATCATGACATTTTTTTAAATGAATAAAACTAATGTCATAAAGCTTTAAATAAAATTTCCCATGGATTTGAATCAGTGGAATACGGGGCCAGTCTATTAAAACCTTAAATTTTTTTTATTTCCTACAGAAAGAATACGTGTTTAGAAAGTTCCATATTGAGAAGTCAAATTTATGAGTCCAATGTGGCGAAACAGTATCTTAGATTAACCAATTTCAATCGTTATAAAATTTTTGTAATTTTGAAGACTTCTTCTCTAAACCTGATTGTTAACTGAGGCTCCGATAAAATACAGGGGTTTCAATCTAATTCCACCATCTCATTCTAAATTATACCTCTGAAAATATCCCTGATTTATGAATACAAAAATTACTCTTTACTTAATTAAATAATTTACAAATATTTTTAATGGTAAATTAACATCATAAAATACAAACTGAGGAAGAACAAATGAATTTTTGAGCTGATTTGAAACCATATCGCAGACACTTCAACCACTCTTGTTTTGAATATAAAAACTAGCATATACAGCCCTGTACCTACTTGAGATGAGTCTGCATCAGACCAGAACCCTCAGGTATGGATTCAGGTTCCTTTTGAAACTTGAGTGGAAGGAGCTTCTTAAATATCACCAGCGAAAGCCTGGTATCATACCCCTCCACTTCCCTGGCGTATTCACTCAAAACGAAATTTATTAAAGGAATTGTTTGGAAATATTTGAAAAGAAAAATGGAACAGAAATTTTTATTTATTAAGTGTTAATAACTTAAATCAGGCTTAACTTAAATTTATATAACCTAATTGATCGTGAATTGGCCAATATATGCCTCAGTTTGATGGAAGTACGCGATCAAATCCCTTGGAGTCATCTGATAAAACGTGGCAATCAATTTTACTGATAAATTCGTGGATTTCGTCTGATATGTGCTTATTCATGCTTTTTCTTCAAATAAAAGAATACCGAAATCGGCATGCGTGATTTTTCTTTAAAAACCCATAAAAAAATATTTTATTTTTGTTTACAAGTTGTATGTAAATTTCTCATGTGCGATTTAGAATGAGATATGTGGGGTAGTGGATGAAAATATTGTTTGAACCAATTATACCAAAATATGAAATAGCAATCACTAGGTTTGGTTTTTAAGATGTAGGGAAGAAATTTTGATCTAGATTTTCGCTCCACTCATTCTAACATTTGTTTATTAAAGAGTCGATCGAGATGAAAATGAATATCGTCACTAAAACATAAACTTTATAAAGTAAACTATAAATTTTTAAAGTGTATTCATTAATATCTCTTACAATTGATAAACTTATGAGTTTAAATTTTGTAAGGGATTGGTTTTTGATTCATGTGAATAATTTCAGACGAACATATAGATCATTTAATATCATGCGCTATCCGCCTGATAGGTTTTACAGGATTTTAATTCATTGTTTCTGAAACCTTGTTTAGTGTATCATGAATAAACTGATATTTTCAGAGGCCTTCGACCTTTTTTCATTGCAAACATTTCAACACTCTTTAAATAATCTGATGAAATAATATTCTTTTTATCAGA